>PVKA01000869.1:98793-170296 GCA_004027165.1 Ctenomys sociabilis
GCCCTCCCCCTCCCCCTGCCAGAGGAAGAGGTGCTCCTCCCCCGCCACCTTCAAGAGCTCCCACCGCAGCTCCTCCACCACCACCTTCCAGGCCAGGAGTGGGCGTCCCCCCGCCGCCGCCAAACAGGATGTACCCTCCTCCACCTCCAGCCCTTCCCTCCTCAGCACCTTCAGGGCCCCCACCACCACCTCCACCTCTGTCTGTAACAGCAGGGTCCTCTGTACCACCCCCACCGCCTCCACCTCCGCCTCCACCTGGGCCACCACCTCCCCCTGGCCTCCCATCTGATGGGGACCATCAAGTTCCAGCGCCTGCAGGAGGCAAAGCAGCTCTTTTAGATCAAATCAGAGAGGGTGCTCAGCTAAAAAAAGTGGAACAGAACAGTCGACCGGTGTCCTGCTCTGGAAGGGATGCACTTTTAGACCAGATACGACAGGGTATTCAGCTGAAATCTGTAAGTAATCTGACCTTTTCATTTTAGATCAGCTAGCACAATGAAATTTTGAAGTAATGCATAAGACATCTTTGAAAAACGTTTTCTTTTATCTTTTCTATTATTTATGTTCAGTTTTTTTTTTTTTTCTTTTTTTTGTTCTCTTCCCACCCCTGGGGGGGGCATTTTAAGACAGACTCTATAGAGTCTCACTACATAGATTGGACTCATAGTGATTCTCCTGTTTTCATCCTTACAAAGCTCTGGGATTACAGGTACACGCCACCACGCCCAATCTCATGTGCCATCTCAGCGAGTCCTGTGGGGTGGGTATGGGCATGGCACCCAGAGGATCAAACCCCGACTGCTGCACTCTGCCTAAGCAGGGGCTTTAGTCCACTGAGCTATCAGGCCAGCCCTATGTTCAGTTATTTAATTCTATGAACTTTTAAATATCTTTGTATATAATCAGTGAATTTTTAGTTCGGGTGATAAATACCTATGGCTATGTAATTCATATTTTTATATCAAAATATAGAATAGTCAGGCCAGGAAGATAACCTCAGTGGAACAAGCACCTGCCTGGCAAGTCCTGAGTTCAATTCTCAGTGCCACACCAGAAAGTTATCTTGTCTTCCTAGTTTGTTCTGAAAATGGATGTAGCATGCAAGTGGATATAGTCTGTTTGCAATACATTGTTCTGAGCTCTAGTTTTAAGTAAACAGTATATTTTTAAAAATTCTTAATAAACTATGGATAATTTAAAACAGTCCGACTTAAGACCAATTGGGGTTACCTTGGTAAATCCAAATCAGTAACTGTGAATACTACATCATATTTTAAAGTGTTCATATACTGACTTTTAGAGTATGAGAGATTCAGTCTGCACAGCAAAGTAGTGCTTCTGATGTCAGTAATGGCAATCCTGGATTTGCTGAATCAGACAAGATAATCATTTATTTCACTCTTTCGGCAGTTGACAAACTTTTTTCTGTAAAGGACCATATAGCAAATATTTAGGCTTAGAAGTCACTTGTCACAGCTCACCAGGTCTGTTGTTCTACCTCTGAAGTGTTCATCACGAGCACATAAGTAAGTGAATGGGCAGGATGTTGTATGAAGCTTGTATTGTACACTGAAATTTGAGTTACTTATAATTCACACTAGTTACAAATACTCCTTTTTTCTTTCAACATCTAAAAATGTAAAAATCACTTTTAACTTAGAAATTGTTTTTTAAAATGGGATAGGCTAGACTTAAAATGTCCTGGCTATAATTTATCATTCTCACTTTTTCCATTCTAGCCTCTCTCCTTTTCCCCAAGAGAAACAGCTTGTGTATTGGCTTTTACATTACTTTTAGAGAGAAAAATACTTTCTATCCTAAATGTAGAATACTAAGCCATATAGCCCTAAATGATCACTGTTACCATAGAGTGCATAATCAGTAAATTATTGTGCAGTTATACATTTGATATGAAATTTCTTTAGATTTTCTATATCAGTGTATTCAGTGATAAATATGACTAACATGAAATTATAGATTTAATTAAAGAACTACCAGGAGTTAAGTATTCACTTAGCATATATTGTGAATCCCATGTTTATAGTACCTCAAGTAGACTTGTCCAAGTAAATACTGTACTAAAAAAAGGTTTGATGATAGTATTGTGTTCTTGTTTGGTATTACCAGATACTAAAAGGTGGCCCTAGCTGCTGTTAGTCTTACACAAAATACGAAGTTCTGCAACTTTCTGTTGGCCTCTCCACTTCTGGTATTTCTCCACTAACAATAGTTACATAAAGCCTAATTATTTCTTAAATAATAGTTACATAAAGTCTAATTGTCTCTAAAGCCTAAGTGCTAATGAATGAGTCTGTGTCTTAAGAATACAGTGCTATCTCAGTTCATGAACTAGAATTTGGTTTGTGATCAGAATCATGGAAAGAATTAAGTTCATGAATCAGTATTTTCTTTTTTAAAAGGAAAAGGTCTTTAGTCCAGGCAGACAAGCTGTTTGGGAGAGGAGTTGTCTTAATGAAATCGTTTTCTTCATGAAATGACTTAGAATATCACATAAAGAAGAATATGTTTAAAATGTCATATGACTGTGTAGCACTATTGTCATCTTTAAGTAAACTTACTGATACTATACACATATATGGGCAATATAAGTAAAGCCAAATATGACAGTGAAAGTACAAAAATGTCTCCCTGTTTTGAGAAGTCACTTTAAAGCAGTACATTCAAAATTGTGGTTTTTTCCTGAACATTTTTCCTGTGTTCATTTTCCATTGTGAATATTGGGGACAGGGATAAGTTTTTAATATATTATTCTGGAAAGGTTAATTTTAATGAAAGTTTTTTGTTCTGAGTATACTTTGGATGAGATAGATATATTTCACTAGGCATAGTTATTTGACTTATGAGATGGATATAGTTTAAAAGGTTCTCAATCTCCTGAAAGAAAAATTATCTGCCATGAGAAGGTTCATTTGAAACTATTCTATATACATATTAATTATGACTTTATATACAATGTAGGTACAAGATACACATACACAACTCAGGTTTTCTTGGAAAACATAAATTCTGCTCTTGCTCTTAGATATCTTAATGTGGTCCCTACACTTACTACTTAATGAGTAGTAAGTGTAGGAATCTAAATATTGCATTAGACTTAGAAACTCACAGCCCCTGATAGTACTTTTTAAATTTTATCATCTAATGGTCTATGTTGAGTTGAAGAGAAGTAACTCGGTGGGTTACTTGGAGCAAGTGTTATTCAAGGAAGGGTAAGCATAGTCATTGTTTCAAAAATGTATCATGTATGTATTAATGGCATGCAGGAAATGAAATATTTCTTCGATATATCTTTAAAGGTAATTTGCTTCTTAATTTAGTTAATCATATCCTGGACTTGCAGATATTCCTGCTTTTTCTTCTTCTTCTTCAGACATTCTAGGGAGAGGAACTCTTTGCTAAAGATTTATATTTCAATTTCTTTGTGTGTCTGTATGGTACTAGGAAGTGAACCCAAGATGGTGTACATGCTTAGAAGTGCCCTACCACTGAGCTACATCTCAAGTCCATAAATGAGTTTTCATAATTTTCTTTTCCAAGGTGTCTGATGGTCAAGAATCTACACCACCAACACCTGCACCCACCTCAGGAATTGTGGGTGCGTTGATGGAAGTGATGCAGAAAAGGAGCAAAGCCATTCATTCTTCAGGTATTTCTTTACATGTTTGAGAGTGTGCATATGTGAAGTAGAATTAGATGTTTGAAGTTCTGCTCCTTTTGTTCTTATAATTATCTTAAAAGCTTTTCCTAGTTGCTAATTGAGTAAGTGACTGAGACTGGTTCTAGTATTCAAAACAATTACTGACCAGCCAAATAGCTCAGCACACTAAAGAGCCTGCTTAGACAGAGCACAGTGACTGAGGTTCGATCCCCATCATGCTTTGCCAGCCCCGCCTCCAGGGAGCAATGAGATGGGCATGGTGGAGTGTGCCTATAATCCCACGACTTGTGAGACTGAGAACAGAATCACTATGAGTCTGATCTGTGGAGTGAGACCCTGTAGACCCTGTACTAAATACATTAAAAAACAAAAAAGCTATTACTACCTGTGTACCTATTGTGTCTGAAACTTAATGGATGCCAGAGAACCACAGCCATTACAAAAAAACTGGAAAAACAACTTAGGAAGAATGGTAGTTTTGTTTCCTGCGGGTACAGACTAGTAGAATTACTAGCAAGCAACCTCTAGAAGAGGCTTGAAATTTCTGGATCTTATTCCTATGATAGTTTAATGCCATAATAAATCCTGAAAGTTTCTTTGATTAGTTGAAGATTAATGCTGAAAAATTAGGTGATTCCACTGATGCTAGGATTCACTAAAGAATATTTTCTTGAATCCTTCACCTTTTATCATAGATTAAAAGATTTACTTGAATAAACCAGTACATAGACACCACCATATAAATGAATATTGCTCTTTTAGGCAATAGTATGAATTTGGCTGATTTAAGTGGTTGAAATCTAGTATATGATAGAGTTATGTCTTTTTTTTTTGCAACTATTATTTCAGTGAACTTCAATTTTTTGTTACGTAGAATTCATATATCATATGACTATGAAATTAAAATAGTTTTTAATCATAAGATTGCCTAACATATAATTGGTCCTCGATAATTGTTGTTTTTCTTTTACATTGTAAGCCCCTCAGTGTCTTTTGAGGAGGAGGAGGGTGCTCAGAATTGAACCCAAGGCCTTCTGCATGCTAGGCAAATACTATACCCTTGGTTAAATTTTATTTTGAGGCAGGGTCTGCCTATATTTTCCAAGTAGACCCCAAACTGGTTATCCTCCTTCCTCAGCCACCTAGGTAGCTAGGATTACAGACATGTGCCACTGCATACAGCTAGAACATGGTATGTTAAGGTACTTCGACAGCATTTGTTTTTCTTATGTGTTTTTTATTTGTTTTTCTTTGTATTTATTCCTATATTATATTACAGAGAGAGAGATTAGACTAATTTACTCCATAAATATTTGTTGTAGAATAATACTAAGATTTTATTCAAATAACAAAATTTCTAGTTTGGAGTAAGGGGGGGTTATAGTATATTAAATAGGTATGAAGGACAAAATTTAGAAGAGGAAGATACAGAATTAACTACAGATTAATTACAAGCTGAAGGAGGTTCAGTTTAGAATGTAATAATAAGCCTAAATAAAGTGATGTTTGAGAGAAGACTGGAAGGAATTTAAGAAGTGAATTAAAGACAACTGGGGAAAGTGTCAGATGAAACAGTACCAAGTACAGAGTACTTCAAGTTGATAAATAATGAGGATGCCAGTATGGGTGGGGCAAGAGAACAAGTGAACGTAGTGAAATATGGGGCCACTTGTAAGGTTTTGAAGACACTGACTTCGCATTTAAATGTGATGGATAAAACTACTAGAAGGTTCTGAGTGGTGGCTGTGGCTAGAGGAAGGGACCGTGGAGGCTTGAACTAGGTTTACAGTACCAGTGAAAAGTGATCTTAGGGATTGGTGATGGTGGGAAGTGAGGTTTGAAAGGAAGAAGAATAAAGGATGACACCAAAGATTTTAACCAGAGCAGTTAAAAGAGGAAAATTTCTTTGACACATTATAGGAGCAAGTTTAAAAAGCTAGGAGTTTGGCTCTTGTATGTATTAAACTTGATTTATCCATTAAAATGTACATGGCGGTCATGGACCTAGACTCCCTGGGAGATGTCTGATGCTATAAATTTGCATGTCAGAGGCTGTGCATAATACATGGTGCTCAAGGTTTCTGTTTTGTTTTGTTTTGTTTTGTTTTTTTTTTAATTGAGAAAGAAGTACCAATGAGACAGTTTCAAAACAGGTTACCAGGACAGTTATAATAATACATTGCATAGTAGTTATTCATAGTACAAGATGCAGGCAAGATACTGTGTCTAAACACTATTAGTTCAAAACTTTCTTCTCATTGAACTAAGAGAAAGTAGCTGTATATCTGTACTAACTATTTTGTATACACAGATAAATATGTATTTTTTCACTTACAAAATGGTCATTTATATCCTCCTTTTTGGGTTACTTTTGTCAGAGATTGATATTCCATTGCCATTCATATATTGTAGGTGCATGAATTCAGCAAAGAAATCTAATATATTCCAGTAGTCTGTAATAGTAGTGGGTTATCCACATGTCTGGCAGTGTCAAAAGTTGTTGACTTGAGCCTTTTATAGCTCAGCCTATTAAAATGGCCTTTTTATACCTCATTTTTATACTTTTCTGCTGGATGGTTAAGACCAAGATAAAGCAAGACCTATATAACAAAAAATGTAACTTTTGTATCTGATAAGGTCAGTCATATCCCCTCAGGACTTAGTCTGAAACCCTGTACAGCAGTTTGTAGATCTTTTGTTATTTGTCAGCCATTGCTTACCAATTTGCTCTCTGTGAAAGCCTGAGAAAATGTTTTCTCTCTATGTGGCCCTCCTTAGGCACACTCTACATTGTCTATCACTTTCCTCTATAGCCCATAATCTCCTTGATCAGAAGGTTTGGGACACAGATGAGTTACTGGATATTACAGTACAGGTTCTCCTATGTCCTGAGTCCTCACTGACCTTGACGAGCTAGGACCACAGTGTTGGCTATCCTGGGGATCGAGATTTTAGAACAAGATGAAAGCAAGGCAGTGTAGGGAAGAGAAGGTCTGGTGAGATCTGAGGACTGGAGAATGTGGCATATAGAATCCCAGTGAAGCACAGGTGTGAAAGAGGGACAGAGTGATCCTGTGGGTCAGATGTTTGTGTGGATCAAAAAATAAAGAGAGGAAACTGCTTTAGATTCAGCAGTAGATGCAGTATCTGGATTCAAGAGAATCATTACTTCTTGAATTTAGAGCTGGAATTGAAGGCCAAGAAATGTATCGATTTTATTTTTGTTTCCTTATTCACTAGGAGACCTTATGTTTTCCTCCATTTTATCCTTTCTCTGGAGCTTATGTAGGAAAACATTCATCTGCTTCCTTATTTTACTGTCCTCCATCAGCAGGTGTCCAATCTTTCCTTTTGAATAACATGACAGTGATTATATAAAATGATAGTTTATACATTTTTCCTGCCTTTGCTACTACATTCTGCACATTGCTCCATTTTCTGTACATCTAACCCGTACATGTATGTCACATACTCAACTCTTTACTGACTCCTTATTGTCACATGTGACTGATCAACTATTACCCACTTCACCATAAACTTTATGGATTTTGTCTGCGATAGATAGACACACAGACAGACAGACATCAATTGTGAAAAGTTGATAGTGAATTATTAGTTCACTCAGAAAGTACCTAATGTGAGCCCCTATGGATCAGTGTCCTATTGTTGAAGGCAGAGCTGCTGCTTTCAGACAGGTTGTACTGTGGTCCATGGGCCATCTACAGGCAGGGACAAAATTTCAGAAAGTACTGTTACAAGGAAAGATAGGGGTATTGACTGTGGAGAAGGGTTATACTTCACATGTGGTCATCAGCAAAAGCCCCTGTGGATGTTAGTTTTGAGTAGAAGTAATGGTGAGAAGGCTCAGACAAAAAAAAAAAATAGCTACTTTCGAAGCTCAAATGCATGCATAAGGTAGGCAAATTTCTAGAACAGAAAAGGTGCCATGTAAGAAATCATTTGAATCCAAACAGGGTATCATGGCAAAAATAGATGAGGAGAGACTGGATTCGGCAAATCATGTGAAATCTTTGAGAATGAGGTCACGTCAGATTTTATGTAGACAACCTGAAGCCTTTAGAAGACTAGCCACATACTTTAAAAATTTAGAATATACATATGGCACCATTTACTATAACAGAAATACTACAGAGTTCCCATAAGCAAGATACTCTGGTGGTCTGGAAGTGATGGACAGGAGCAGAGTTGATGACTGGATAGTTACCAAGGAGTCATTAATAGTTTCTGGGGTTTTAGCATGATCTCCTCAGTTAGTAGTGGTGCTGGAACTGAAAAAGACTCAAAGGAAGGGGTTAAGAGAATACTTGCTAAGTTTTGAGTTTGAAGATACAAATGAAGAGTGAAAGAAGGCAGTTGAACTTATAACATGCAAATCTGAAATTCAGAGAGGCTGACCCAAATGTGGTTTTAAAAAACACCTAGAAGAGGCTTGGTTTGTAGAAAGCTTATCTAGAATGCCTGAGCCCTGGCATCTCCAGTGCTCAAAAAAAACTAAAATGTAATAAAAATGAAAAAGAACACCTAGGTTAAAAATGTGTTACATACATCTAAGGTCAGCCAAATCTCAGAACTCCTGTCTTAATCCTCGGTTTACCAGTACACATTTTAGGTGCAGTTTTTAAGATTTTAAACTGTTAGTAGCTACATTTCTTTGGAAATTAAGTGATTTCCGCTTCATGAGCTTTAAAAAAAGAAAAATCACCCAAGATTTATAGAATGTCCTTTTTTCATGTTTAATTATTTGTCTTGATCTTCTTCTAGATGAAGATGAGGATGAAGATGATGAGGAAGATTTTGAGGATGACGATGAATGGGAAGACTGATCTATATAGTATATATATACATATATATATATATATATTTTTAAGGTGAAATACTAAACACTACTTTCTGTCCATGGATTCTGTAAAATTACCATGTAAATGTTCTGCCAATTTGCTGTATATTTTTGTTGCCTTTTTTGCTTTTTTTAATTAATCTGTGCAATACCTCATTTAATCTGTAAAGGTTTGTCATAACACTCTACAAGCAACTCCCTGTGACTTTGTGCACGTTTACACCAGATGCTCACTTGATTGTGAATATATTTCATTCCATCAAGAAGGGAGTTTCAATATTATGTGTGAGACTGACAGAAACCTTAATGTAATTTAGTTATAATGCCAGAAGGAAAACACTATTTTCATACCCTACTTTTTCTGTACCTAAATTTTCTTATTGAAATCTAGTATAGCACTACATTCTTTTTTAAGTGATGTAAACTTTAGTTCCCTTAGCCCCTTCATTTTGAATACAATGCTCCATACGAATGTTGAAGCTGATACATTGCACAGTTCTGTAGACACTACTACACTTGATACAGTTTTCAAAGTTTAGCAGTATGCTTTTCATAGAATCACTGCAGAGTTACTAATGAGGAAAATCAGTAACACACCTCTTCTAGTGAAATTACCTGTTCCTAGTACAGTACTGGTATTTGCAGGCTGGAGTCACAAGGAACCCTTTCATACTTGGACTCAACAGAGCTTGTTTTTATGTTATAGCAAATGTGGCAGGCTCTTTAAAGCAAAAATTTAAGAAAATGTACTTTGACATTAATCAGAAAAATTATTTAAGTGGAGGTTTTGGTGTTTTATTCTTCATGAACAACTCCAGTATTTCCTTTAAAATGCTATTTAAATCAGAACATTATTTAAACAATGTGGAATTTTTATGTTTTAGTTTGTATGAACCATAAAAAAATCAAATTACTGTCAAAATTATGCACTGAAATGCTTGAATCTATCATGCTGCCCATCTTTATTTTGGCAATCTCTCAAAGTTTTTATCAAAAAGATCAGGTGAAGGGTTATGTTTAAAGAAAAAAAAAAGATCGGTGGTCCAGTGTCACATTTCTTGAACATTTAACTGATTTGATAGATATTTTTTGTTTGTCTAATAAAACTTTGCAACCTGCACATTTGTTACGCATACTAAATGGCTCATTAAGGTAGGGTTTCCTTGCCTCTACAATACACTAATCTGCCTAAAGGGGTTTATTTCATATTTATAGTGCTGATTATCATGCCTACCTACTTTAAATTTTAGGTAAAAAATTATTTGATTTAAATACATATTTTCTCACATTGAGTCATATGCAGAATGTAGTTCCAAATGTATTTCATTGCTATAGTTACAGTAGCCAACTAAAAATTATGCTGTCTAGAACTGTTCTGACCAAATTCTGGTATTGGCTTGATCTTGACAGGCTGGACCTGCAAGATGTGGCTTGAATTTTATCCAGTTTATTATATACTCTATAGTGATCACTCATCTAGATATCATAAAAATAATTTAAAAGGTTTAGTTGCTGAAAGCAGTAAGTGGTGCAGTAAAATAGTTAAGTTATTCAAAGAATGTTGCCTTCCTTCAAGAGTAGTGTAGGCACATGGGAAAGACTCTAGACTTTTGTTTATTGTAAAAACAGGGCCCTTTGCTGCTAGAAACCTTTTCCTGCTTATTGTCATTTTAATTGTGGCTGAAGCTCACTGAGTTTGGTGTGGATGAGACTGGACAGATACCAATAAAATTAAGAATTTGTGCAAATGGTAAGTAGAACAATTGTTTATAGTAAGTGATAATATAAAGCATTTTTATCTTGGATTTATAAAAGCATTTTCAGTTTTCTAGAAATATCTTTGAGATAATGCCAATTAAAGATGTTTCCAGTTTAGGCCAAATAACTGAGGATTTTTCAGCTAATTTTGTTAGGTGTGTATTAGAAGCTTCTCTGAGTAGAGGACATTAATTCTTTGAGTTAGGAGCACAGCATAGAAGATGGATAGACAACTTACCTAGATAATTGACTTTACTCTTTTTTCTTAAAAAAAAAAAGACTTTGTTATTATTTCACAAAGTCTAAATTACTGTTGGTTGAAACACAGCTATGAATTCAGTCCAGGCATGAAGATTAAATCTGCTTCACCAAGTAAGATGTAAGGTTGCATGTTTCAGTCCTCCACCGTCCTGCACTGTGGGCAGCTTCTGTATACTCCAGCTAAGTGATTGTCTGGTAGCCTTTGCCTTTAACAAACTAGCATGAGGCTTTTTATATCTAAATGCTCTGTGATAGACAATTTCAGCTAGCCACATATTGTATGTATGAGATTCATAAAGATCTTCAATCATTCATTTCCATTTATCAACTGAAATTTTGTTTAGTATGTGAATTTTTTTTTTTTTTTTGAAATGTATAGTGAATAGGATGTTGCACTGGTGGCAATTCATCATGGAACATAATAAAATTAATTTGACCCAAATAGTAGAAAATAGTGTGTTTTTTTTTTAATTAAGAGAATAAAATAGAAAAATATATAAAGAACTGGTTAGTAAAAGGTACACAGTAAGGAATGATAATGGTAGTTGTGTTCTGTGGAATGCCTGCCCTTGAGTGTTAAGCTGTGCCATTAAATAAGCACAGTAAGCAAAAGAATGTTAGGCCTGCCAAAGACAGTGCTCCCATGAGGCAGTAAACTCAGTTTTTGATGAAGAGATTTTCTGTTGCACTGGCCCTGGCACAAGTGGGTGTCTGAAGATTAAACAGAGTTATGGAATTCAGAGTGTAGGAGATGCTACAGAATTCCTTTTAAGAAACATTTCCAGAGTAGCATGTTCTATGAAAAAGTTCTTTCTATTGTACGAATGTGATCACTTAAGAATATTTAACTTTCGGGTGAATTTTTTAAAGAGATATGCATCTCATAATTGTTACATGATATTTATCTAATCAGGGTAGGAGATTCCTGAAACGCCTGCTTTAGGAATGGACTTCCTAAAGGACAGCTAAGAAGATAATGACTCTTTGTAGTATAGTAGGAAATCCTTTGTGGAAAGGTTTGGAAATTTTACTTTGCACATTTATTTCTATGGTATTCACTTGTACATTTTGCCTCTAAAGCACTATGTTCCCTTACTAACTCTTGTCCATATACTGTGTATGTCTGTGTGTGTCCCATGTGTGTGAACTAGAACAAGTGGTGCTAAAGTGACTGTTTGAACATGATAGAGAATGTATGTTGTTAACATTAGTTATAACTAATGCTAAGACCTCTGTATCTGTGTGTGACAAGTGCCCTCCATTGCCATGAGAAGCATATTGAAAAGTGTGTCTTGGAAAGGAAGGAAGGATGGATAGATGGACGGATGGATGCATGGATGCATGGATGGATGGACGGACGGACGGACGGACGGATGGATGGAAAGACAAATGATTGTACTAACTATAGATTACTATTTTTAGCTAAATTTCATGAATCATGTCATATAATTTTGAGTAAAGTATAACAACCATTATCAGTAGTTGTCATGAACCTTTGAGGGACATTCAACCTCCAGTCTTGCAGCAAGCTTATGGACAAATGATTCAATGGACTTCCAAGCCAATGGAATGTTTATATACATTAAACATTGCTGTATATAAAATCACAATATCTGCTTTAGCAGGTTATTGGATATCCCAGACTCTTGTGTTGTCTTAGTGTGCATACACACACTCTTAAATATACCATGAAACCATCCTAACCTTGGAAATTAAAAACATTTTATCAAGTATAAGGAGGAGGAACTAATGTACAAGTTCTGTTCCGATTCCACTAAGATTACAAAATAGTTTTTTAGCAGTCATGATCCTTAGGTAATTTACATGAATGCACTTGACATCTCAAATCTGTGTTTAAAAAAATAAAGAAAAGATTTACATATGTAATCATTACCTGAAAACTAGCAGTGGGTTCAGTGGTGAAAATGTAGGTTAATGGGAAGACCTGAGGGTAGGCTGTTTTAAATACACCAAGGTTTAAGTCACTGAAATAATACAAGAAATATAGCTGTCCTTCTGTGTCCCTTGGGGACTGGCTTCAGAACCCCTTGTGAATATCAGGATCTGTGGATGTTAAGCCCCTTACATTAAACATTGCTGTATTTACATACAGCCTTGCATGTCCTCCCATGTACTTTGTCTCTTATTTTTTCTTTTTATTTTATTGAGAAATAGCAATGAGACCATTTCAAAACAGGTTAGTACAACAGTTACAATAAATACATTGCATATTGTTGTTGTCTTCATAGTTATTCATAGTATAAGATGTAGGTATGATATCCTGTCAACACTATTAGTACAATTGAATTAAAAGAAAGTAGCTGTATATCTATCCTGTTTTGTGTATACAGACATAATTATATATACAAAATGGTCCTTCATTTATATCCCCCTTTTTTTAGTTTGGTCAGAGATGGTATTCTGTTGCCATTTAAATATTGTAGGTGCATGAATTCCGCAAAATAAGCCTATATAGATAGTCCAGTAGTCCATAATAGTAGTGGGTTATCTCACTAGCAGTGTCATAAGTTGTTGACTTGAGCCTTTTACAGATCAGCATATTAATATGGTCTTACTTTTTATACTTCATTTTTATACTTTTCTTCTGGATGGTTAAGACCAAAATAAAGTACTAACTTAGGTTGCTTTTCTCCTGGCTGAGACAATACCCAACACATAAAGATAAAGGAGGAAAGGTTTGTTCTGGTTCACTGTAGAAGTTTCAGTCTATAATTGGCTGGCTCCAGGGCAGCATGACAGAGGAGAAGTCCATGGCAACACAGGCAGATAGAGGCATCAAAGTAGCTTTTTTTCTGTCCCTTGCACTCTACCTAGAGGGCCCACCCTTTGTCAAGCAGCACTGCCCCAGGCCGAGGCACCCCTCCTCCTATTATCTCATTCTTAATCCCCGTAACACAACTCCAGATTCAGCTACTTCTGAAAAGCCCTGTCTATGACCTCAAGAGACTTTCGGGACATCTAGACACAACCCATAGCAGTTATACCTGATGAAAACTATTAGGGCAAATGGCAGGATGAAAAGTCTGTTCAGTAAAGAAGCACTTTTTTCCGAAGTATTTTTAATATCATTAGTTGAATCCACAGAGGTAGATAAGGGCATATTTATTTGTTTCATCAAGCTATGCTGGCTTGTTACTGGCCTATTGCTGTCTTAGAATCATCAGCCATGGAATTTTGGACAAATCCAAATCTCAGTTTTCCAAATGCTTTCAGAGAAATGCAGGTGCAGGTTGTGTTTTGGCCTATTTTCTTCTGAAACAAGTGGCCTAAATAAATGTGCTCCTTCACAGGGACATTGACTTACCAGAACTCTTCTGCCTGTCTTCTGAAGAACCAGAAAAAAATGTTATGTGAAGCTCAAAACGTAGAAAACTATTTTTCCCATGTTAGGTTTCAAGACCTAAATTCCCAATGGCAAGTATTTCAGATCAGTTTCTGAAGAGATAGAAACCAATGCACAGTACTGAACAGGATCCTGGAAGTTGTGCTTCAAAATGGAAGTGTATCTGGTCTTTAATTATTCTTCTCTTAACCTTCACTTCCTTAACTCACTCTCCAACTTTACTTTGTCCTCAAAGATGTTGACAGTGACTATTCTTACTACTTACAAAAATTATCCAGTAAATGGTCATGTTTTATTGTTCTCCTTACTCCCCTCATCACAGAAATGCACAATTTTCTGGCATGTGTGGCATAGATTTGTCTTTGTATGTGTGAGTTTTAGGGCTTGGGTGTAGTATAGTGGGATTTCCATGTACTTCTTGTAAATAATAACGAAAACATCAGCTATTGGTCCTGCTTTGTGGGAGCAATATGTTTACCAGTCCTTCAAAGTACTTTTCTAGAGAACCACTTGATTTACACTTCCCAGTGTAGACGGCTCTCTGACTCTCAGGTTATAGCACCTGCTGACACTGTCTTCTCAGCAGATGGGTTGTAATGTGGACTCATACTATTCCAGTCTGGACTTTTTTTATGACAGCAAGGAAGTGTTTATGGTAGCTTCCTGAAGTCTCCAGAGTTATGCTAACCTCGCTCCCAGACTTTTCATCACAGATCTTTTTCCTTCCAGGAGAATCATATTGATCACTGTCATCCTAGCCTTCGGCACACTGAGGCAGTTGGATCACTGAGTTTGAGACCAGCCTGGGCTGCAGTAGTGCATTCAATGCAGCCTGAACTACGTAGTGAGACTGCCTCAATGAATAAGCATTCATTGTAATATTAATCAGTATTTATTGAGACAATTACTAAGTATTGGGCACTGCATTAAATGAACAAAATACCGCCTTCTTCAGCAAACACATTAACTTTGAGTTTAAACAATTTATACCAAGTTAAATAGCTAGGAATTGTCAGAGCTGGCTCTCAAACTTAAGACTATCTTAATATAAATCCTTCAGCTCAGCTGATTAAATCACCTGCTTAGGCAAATGCAGGGGCCAGGAGTTCCATCCTGGGCCTCCAGAGTGGGCCCTGCCCACAGGGTGTGCTGAGACAAACTGGGCGTGGTGATGCCTACCTGTAATCCCAGCACTTGGGAGGCAGAAAAACCGGAAGGATCACTACTAGTCCAGTGTGTGGTGAGACCCAAGTAGACCCTGTAGTACGTACATGGGGAAGGGGGAATCCTCCAACATTATACTGCCCTGCCTAGCCTAGCAGGTGATATTAGCACAGATGGTGTTGGTAAGAAATAAAATGGTTTCATCAGTATCTTTACTCCAAATATAGGCTTGGGGATTTTCTGCTTATTTACCTACAAAATTCCAAGAAGGTATGCTGTTGGGCTCTATTTTCAAAAGGAAACTTCAACAGAAAGGAAAATATACATAATAATCATGCACTTAAACCAGCAGCCACTAAACCAACTCAAAGAAAATTTTGAGATAAGGACAACGCCAGATTTTTAGATTGTGTAAATAGAGTGTTTTTTTTAATATAATTTTTCTTTGGTTTTTCTCATTCCTGATTCCCTTCTCATATTCCATCACCATTAATTTTTTTTTTTTTTTTTTTTTTTTCCATTCGAAACATCAGATATTGCACTTCAGTACTCCCATCTGAAGGTTTGGCCTAGATGTTCCCTCAAAGCCTCATGCAGTTTTAGATGGGCCTTTTTAAGAGTTTGGGACTGATTAATAGTGCAGTGCCGGGATTAAGGGTACTAGAGTTAAAGCTGGATCAGTCCACAGGTCGGGTTGGCACCACCGAATCCCAAAAGTCTAGATAAGATGAAAGGGGCAAAAGGAGGCTTGTTTCACACTTTTGCTCTTGCTGATTTTGCTGTCTTCTGCCATGAACATTGCCCCTCCCATGCCACCCTGCCTTATGGACCGAAACATCTGAGCTACACAAACCTTTCCTCCCCTAACTTGGGGTGCTCAGTATTTTGTCTTAGCAATAAGAGAAAAATAAGACATCCCAAAGGTTTACTAAATGATTACTCGAGTTTATTTAGGATTTCCTCAGTCTTCTTGACAAATTTAGTCTCTACCAATGTGTCTTCTTAAGCATTTATTTCCTATTTGTTAGCAACTCAATGTGACATTTTATGTAGACTTAGCTTCATTTATTTTTTTAATCAATGGTGACTTAATTTGCAAAAGAACTTTTCTGTTTTTTGCTTAATTTTTTTTTATTTGTAGTAGTGGGGATTGAACTCAGGGCCTTCAAGTGCTTATTCTACTGCACTATCTTACCTCTGACCCACTTAATGCTTTTTTAAAAAATTATTTCAAAGAGGTTTACATTAATGATAGCCTTTGTGGGGAAAGAATTAAAAATTTGTTTCAGTAAGTTCTGACAGTTAGAGATGCCTATTATATTTTGTATGTGTCACCCTTTCTCTGCAAAGAGTCACCTAAAACTTTTGGTATTAATTTAGAGCTTCTTAAGTAAGATAGTGTGTACACCTTGCGCTCTTGGCTGTGATGTTTTCTTGCTGTGGCTGGCGAGTACAGCTGCCCACTAGTGACATGATGGAAAAGCAAGAGCTGCAGAAGACTAAAGTGTAACTTCTAGAAAGACATTCACAAATAGGTGTAAATAAATGCATTTGCCCTCTGACTCTTTCTCATGTTATTTTAAAGGAAAAAATTCCATTATTCTTTCCCAATTTTACTTGAATATAAAGCACCTCATGTGAGCTATGCTTTACTGGTTTGTGTGCATGACTGTCTTGATCTTCTAAACCTGAGGGGCTGGCACCACCTAATTCCAGACTAAAGAAAGATCATTTGATGACATTAGAAAAGACAGCTTGCAAATCATAACAGAGTAATTTCAGGTGTTCTATAGTGTTTACGTAACAGTGATTAATCATCTAAAACTCAGAGAAATTTTACAGTTGAAGCTAGTGATAACTCTTTAGTGCAAGAAGATTAGTATACTTTCAATTGTATATACCTATGTTTCTGAAAACCTAAATATATGCCTGAAAAAATTCTGACACTAAGAAACTAGAGAAGAGGGGAGAGCACACTGGCATATCTAGGCATTGATGTGGTCAGTCATCAGTGCTGAGCCTTGCTGTTCATAATGCACAAAGATACAGTGCTTGATCTCCAAGGTATCAGTCCAGTGGAAGATCAAGCCTACAAATTGTATAATGAAAAAAAAAATATATATATATATATAGTAAGTTACCAGAGGAGAAGATGAATAAGTGATAATGACTTGAAGAGAAGAGTGGAACACAATATAACAACCATTGTTGAATTCCTACGATCTCATTTTCTTTGAAATTCTGTATTGTTTCTAGTATTTTCGTAAGTTTTTATTCTCTTTAAAAAAAAGACTGGAATGTGGGTTGGTGTTTGAAGAGGAAGATCTGTGTCATATTGATTGAAGTGTTGAACAAACCAGTTATTTTCTATCAGAAATGCAAAATACAATTATGATCTAGTTTATACTAGGAGTAAAGTGTCTTATAAGTGTTATTCATTCAACAAATATTTAATGAATATATTTGACACTGAGACACTAATGAGATCAGATATGGTTAACTGTCTTAATGAACTCGTGCAGCAAGTGTTAGATTAGAGCTTGTCAATGTTGAATCTATGAAAGACAAAGATAGCTAATCTGTCCAGTAGGAGAAAGAAGGGTGCAGGTAGGGAAGACTGTACAGTGAGTCACAGGCAAGACTAGAAAGCAACAGGAGCAACTTCTAGAAGAGGAAGATGAGTTCTGTTTTTCATGCATTATGTCAGGTGCTTGTTGGCCTGAAGGAGTAGAGGGGAGTTGTACAGATGGGATTTGAGCTAGAGTTCAAAAGAGGGAATCAAGGAATTTGAGTGAGAGCTGTAGGGAGAGTATGAAAAAGAACATAGGCTCTTTCCAAAGATGTCTTCTCCCCACCTCCTTGGTTTAGTAAGTTATCATCTGTGGAAGTCGTTTCTGAAAGATGACTAGGCACCAAGCACGTGTGAAGAGTGGGAAGGGAATCCCACACGGAGTAAGGTGGTGGGTAAGCTGTGTATTAGGATGGATGTGTCACTTGTTCTGTGAACTGGAAGTTGCTTGGTATGGTTTAGGCAGCAGTAATGGAAAGGTATTGAAGACAAGTAATGGAAAATAAGGCCAAAAAGTTTTCCTTTTGCTTGTTAAAAAGGATTAGGACTTTATTTTGTAGAATCAACCACTGATGAATTTTAAGCCGGTGATTGGTGTGATCAAAATTGCATTTTGGAAAAATGTTACTCTGTCCTATTGAACAAATTATAGTTGAATAGAATGAAGTCAGAGAAACCAGGCCAGAAATAGCAGCATACAGTGGTTCAGGTTGTGGAGTGCAGTGACTCACCAGGCTTTTGTTATAGCTCAAGGAGGACCATTTTGCAGAGAGGAGAAAACCTTTTCATAATTGTGACAGTGGCTACTCTTACAAAGGTTCCTCAGATCTTTTGAGCACATTGACCAATTTGGATATGAAAAGGTAGAGCTGTTGCTGGGAAGAGGGTAGAGAGAGCTCAATGTTCTGTGCATAGCAAAGAAAGAGAATTCCCAACCTAGGAAAGAGACAGAATCATGAGAAGAGAAGAAGCCAGACAAGACAGGCTGTTATGTGGGGTAAAGGAACCACTGGAAGGGGCAGCTTCTCTGTCAGAGTGTCACCCAGTGGCTCTTTAGTGGCAGGCAGTTCATGTCCATTTGATGGTATTTATATCACTAAAATTTCAACACTACTTTCAGTTCCCAAATCTTCATGCAATATTGACTGTCGAAATGAAGAAGGCAAGTGTGGTCAGTAAATGTGGTCATTGTGGCCACTGGGGTTTGAAATAGGGACCTAAAGCATACAATATGTGTGCTTATAATATTGGAGCCAGACAACCACAAACTGTTAAACGTCTGTTCCCTACTTCATCCAGGAATTTCAATAAACTCGTGGAAGACTTTGGGCTGTCACAGATAAAATGCAGTTTCCAACTGACTTTATTTAGACCACAGTTACAGGTCTATATACTCATAGATAGCTAGATAAATGAATAGAAGGAAGAAAAAAGGAAGGAGGGAGGAGAGAAGGACCAAGGGAGGGAGGAAAATGTGGGAGGAAGATGAAGGAAGGAAAAAGGAGATTGACAATCATGCAAAGCTCATGGCAGGGACATGTTCTGAGAAACTAGTCACTAGGAAATTTTTCTTTTGTGAATGTCAGTGTGTACTTACACAGATGAAGATAGCTATGACATTACTAGGAGAAGCACTGTTATGGGATCACTGTTGTATGGGTAGCCTTTGATCCCAGTCATCAAGAGATAATGCCTGACTCTGAAAATTTTTTTCTCATATCAAGTAAAAAGGACATACTATGAAGATGGCCTTGTTCATCTAGAGACACTGCGGACCCATGAATCTTTATTAGACCAGCATATACATTTTTAAAGCATTGCACTACACTCCCATTTTGATGAGTTGTGCCACTTTATACCTATGGTCTTATTTCTGTCCATTTTCCTGTAACTCTGCCCCACTGAGGTCAGCAGTTCAGCAAATACATAGGCTCCAGGACTTACTAAGCCATTCTATAGTGTTGGTGTTTCCTTCCTTAGATAAGCTCTCTGGAATATTTCTTACGATTTTTTCCATCCTCTGACTATACTCAGGCTCTATTCTCTGTTTTTCCTGGGTGAGTTTATTATCCAAACCCTTGTCTCTAAATGTCACTCATACCCTGACCCTCAAAATTCTTACTTTCAAGACAGTCCCATCCTCATGACTCCAGACTCACACAGCCCAGCAGACTCATATTTCAGATACAAAGAATTTTTATCCAAACCCATCTTCCTTCTCTGCTACTGGTACCTACTACATGGCCTATCCCATTTTGTGGCATTGTAGGGTCACTCCAATGGCACAATTGTGCTTCCCTCTTCTGTTGCCCCCTGCAACTCACATCTAACTACTAACTAAACTCTGCAGAGTCAATGCTTTGCTCCTTTTTTGGTTCCAATCTGTGCTCACCTATGCAGCATCTCAGGTCAAGGCTGCATTGCTTCATTCTAAAGTCACTAAAAGAGTATGCTAGCTTGGGCTAAGGAGATAGTTCAGTGGTCTAAGCGCCTGCCAGGCAAGTGCAAGGATCCGCGTTCAATCCCCAGTACAAGCTGTGCCAGCCCCAGAACCGCGTGTGGTGATGCATGCTTGTAATCCCAGCACTGAAACGGGGATCACTATGAGTCTGAGCTGCATAGTGAGACTACCGAATAAATAAATGCATAACATTTTTAAAAAGTATGTCCTAGCTGACCTTCCTGCCAATGCCAGGACCTCACTATCAATTTAGGGTTACTTATCTCCATTAAAAGTCACACTTTTAAAACTACATAGACACCAACCCACTCCCCGTCTGGCAATGCTGAAATGCTACTCCTGGCATTAGGAGTTGAGTGCACATTTCTTAGCCTACACTACTTTAGGACCAGTTCTTTTTTTTTATTAACCCATCAACCTTCTTTTCAGATATAGAAAATTTTACTCACTTTTTGAAATGCACTTACCGAGTCTTGCCTCTTTAAGTTCAAACAGGCATGTAATTTGGCCCAAAGTAAGTTGGTAAACATGTCAACTTAGTTTCCAGTTTTAGTGTACCACAACAATCCCTCATAACTATCAGGGAGATAGATTTTTGGTTGTGAATTTTCATCCATTTATTTCTAAGTGCTTTTGGAAAAGTTAAAGATGAAAGAAAGCAAATTATAAGGCATGAACTGGGATATCTAAAATACGTAACACCAGAAGACAAATCACAGTAATCTAACTATTCAACAATCGTTGACATTGCTTAAATGTGAATTAATGGTGGTATGTAAGTTATCATTCCATGCTATAGAAAAAATGTGTTAAGGATATGCATTAATAACAATTTTAAAAAGATATACTATGGTGTCTTTAGTGTTCTTTCATGTGGATGTAAATGTAGTATGTCTTTTCTTTTTTGTCTATATTCTTTAAATTCCTATTCTTAGCTGATTAAAGTTATCAATACTTAGAGAAAAACAATCATTAAAATACTAACTTTTAAACAAATTGTTCTTTTTATAAAATTAATATACATTAAGTCCTATTTTTCCCAGTCAGTTTATATAAGGCCACACTTCCATAAACTGAAATGTCCTTCCTGGTCACCACCCTCTTTTTATTTTTATGACTTAGAAGCCTACATTCAATGTCACCATCTCTGATGAGCCAACCGCTCTGTACTCTTATCTGCTCTAGGCCAAGGGTCTATGATAAAGCCTGGCTCACAGGCAAAAGCCATCCAACACCTATCTTTGTACAGCTCATCAACTGAGAAGAGGTTATTTTGCTCCTTTGGAAGGGTTAATTTCTTTAGGATTCCCAGTGCTTTGAGGTAGGGAACACTTTCTAATTCAACATGGTCTCACCAGCGTGGAGCAAGTGCCTCATATAGTAAGAGCCACTGGAAATAAACTCCCAAGTGCGTGACGGAACACAGCAAGCTCTGTCCAAGCCCTAGAAGGAAAGGTACACGAGGATAGTGCTCTGTGCTCAGTTCACTGTATGTCCTGTGTCCAGAAGAGCATATGAAGTATGGTAGGCATTTTCCACAGAAAACATCTGTGGGAGTTCAGGGCATCAATGATAGCATATTTCTGAGTTTTGTAAGCAATCATTTCTGAGATTTTATATCATGCTATTTGGTGATTAATGGAAACAAAGGCTTCTTTAAGAGCTTCACAGAACAGAAATGACTTTAATTTAGTCATGAAAGAAGTAATTAGATGTTTTCGAGATCTTTTCAAGAACATACTGATTTACCCTCTTTGGTGTAGCCTGTTACTCTCTTCCCTTCACTCACTGGTAGTAATGGCCCCAGGGCAGGTGTTAAATCAAGATCCTGCTGACACTGGGTTATTAAATATCTGTGACTACAGGACCTGTGAAGCAGAGTGAGACTCCACACTCTGGCCCCATCTCCCATGAGAATGAGGAGTATTTTCAGAGATCAGCATGCAC
Source organism: Ctenomys sociabilis (assembly GCA_004027165.1). NCBI lineage: Eukaryota > Metazoa > Chordata > Mammalia > Rodentia > Ctenomyidae > Ctenomys > Ctenomys sociabilis. The sequence continues at coordinate 120,855 of PVKA01000869.1, forward strand.
ACATAAATCATATTCTAAATGCTTCATCTGATGTTGGCCAGGCTGTCCATGCTGCAGGCTCTTCATAGAAAATGAACTAATTAGTTCTCTTACCAGTTCTGTGACTTAAGATCCCTGTCCTATATTATAAAAAAGCCCTTCTGGACCTCGTTGAGGTCTGGAAGAGTCCACATTTGTAATCCCAGGGGAAAGTTATTGAATTCCAACAGGTAATTCCAGTCTACCACTTCCAGTGCAATCCAATGCAAGAATAAAGACACCAAGGCATATCTGGAGTTGTGGGGAGCTAAGGGAGTCCTAAGTACAGCTAGAACAGTAGCTAGATGGAATCAAGGCCTCCACTCAGGGCTGCACTCGGGTTTTTATCAATTCGTGAAGACGGGAGTGATTTGGGGATGAGTGACTGTCAGTGGTGGGAAGTATGTGAACACTGTGAGTGGGGTTAGGTAGGAGGCAGGATAATTCTCTGCAGTATGGAGAGAGAGAGATGCAGAACGTAACACAGGGAGGGAGTTGCTAATGTTTTGGGGTTGGTGCTTCAACTTTGCTGTGTTATCATCATGCCCTGAGACCTCATAGCTTCTTTTTTGGAGGCTATATATCAGCCAACAGCTACTACTAGGAGTCTGTCAGCCTACCTCGCAAGTGCTACTTGGAAGCTATATTCACTGCTTTAAAGATAACACAGCAGCAGCCTTGGCTAGACCGATTTGAGTTGCTGCTGGCCAATTGAGGGGATAAAGACAAAACTTAGCCAGCTCTATACAAGGAAATAGGGCCAGGTTTAGCTATAATGGAGACAATTGCTTTTCTTTCAAGGAGAGTCCTGACAGTCCTCCACAGTGTTGGCTCCTGATGATTGCAATCCCCTGTGACTCCTGCATTCACAGTCCTGGGTTCTGCATAACATGCCCTACAAATGTTTGGCCCTAATTAAGAATATACTCAGTGTCTGAGTCTATTATACATGTCTTATTATAAGTACTACAGTATATTTCTTTCTGGATTGAGTGTGAGGCTCTGTATCTTTCTTTAAACTCTGAGGGTCTGATAAGTGCAGGCTGTACTTCCTAAAATAACCAGGCAGCCTTTTAGGGCAAAAGAGAATATAGATGTCTTGCCATTCACTTCCAAGGAAAAGCCCTGGCCAGTCTCTCCAGACCACTAGCTCCGGACAGCAACAGGTTGGACGTTCCTTCCTCATGCAGGGGCTGCTGCTTATCCCATGTCTGGGATTCCTGCACAGTCTTACCAGTGACGAGTTTATCTACATGTGCTCCTCAGCCTCACCAGGGTGGAGTTGAAAGCCATTTGCTTCTCACCCTGTCCCTTCCATATAGAAAAGCCCCTCATACACACAGGCCTCAGGAGAAAGGAGATCCTTAACTTGCTGTTTTACACATACACACACACACACACACATGTGTACACACACAAAACATTTTAAAAAGCTAAGCTTTCATTTTTTTCTTTGAACAAGAATGAACAGCATTGTGAACACTAATGGAGAAAGGTGAAACTAGCAGTCTCGTCCAGGGGAAACAGCCACCTCCATGGAGGTGCTAAGATGGGGCAATGTTGGGGACATTTAAGTCTGGAGGGAAGGTGCCAAAGGGCACTGAGACAGTACAGCCTGGGCTTTGCCATCAGAAATTACCAGCCTCACACACAGCCCTAACTCTTCTGTGCTTCAGTTTCTTCATCTGTTATATAGGGATTGTACCTTTTGAGTTTATGAAACATACATGTGGAAACTTAGCACAGAAGATGTCACTCAGCTAACTTTCCCCTCACAGAAAGCTGAAGCAGGGACTTAGCATGTGGGTGTCTGAAATCCTCTGGAAATGATTGCATCACTTCTCATTCTGAACAACAGAAACAGCTAAGAAAAAACAGACTCGAGAACCACTGGAGACATTCTCTAGTAAACTACAATCCTCTTGATTGGTAATAGTCCAAAATTCTGTCCATCAAGCAAGTCATTATTGGATGGGTGGCCCAGATTGCTTACTAAGACAGCTATTCTCAACTGTAGAACATGAAGGATAAATCGCTAATTAAAATTAATGCAAAGGACTTTAGAAGGGATTTATAGATCTCGTAAATTAACATGGGAGCCCCAGGATGGAGAAAAGTTAATCTCTGTTACCTCTCTTTCTTATTTGAACCCTGATGTTCCTTCAGTGACAAAGCTGTGGAGCAAAATAATAGCTGGGAGTGCAAAGTTATAAGCCTGTGTCCCCAAGTGTATATGCATTGGCAAGAGCACAATCTGCATAAAGCAAAAATTAATTAATGAATTAATCAATCTCAGAAAAAGACCCACTGGACTAAAGCTTGTTCAGGAAGAGTTCTGAAAGAGATCTAGCAATGAATCTTTGACGCTAACCTCAAAGTTGTTCTGAATTATGGGGCTTCTCTTTCAGAAACTTCACTAGGTCTTGTATCCTTCCTACTTAGAAACTTCCTAATTTTCCACTTTTCCCTTTCAGAAATAGCATTCTGGCAACCTGATAGACTTGTGGAAATACAGGAGTATGTGAATCTATGTGACTCTAACATCAATAAATTCAGGATCATAAAGGCCCTATTGGAGTCTTTTCCCATATTTTTACTACAAAAAGAGCCTTTTTCTTTACTTTTTTTGTACTGGGAATCAAACTCAGGACTTCACACTTGCCAAGGGAGGTGTTATGCCACTCAGCTATATCTCTGGCCTTAAAAGAACTTTTCTGAGGAATTATGGATTCCAGGTCTTAAGAAAGTGATCTGGTCAGATTTTCTTGAGCATGAGGAAATAAGAAAAGGCAAATGCTAACAATTTAAACTACTTTTGGGTGAAAACATACTATTTTTAATATTCAGATATGTCACATACATACATACTTCACAGATATATCAACTCAGAAAAATATTAGTTTGACTTTTAGAAAAAGAAAATAAACGTTCAATCCAAATTTATTGGGATTACAAAAATAACATCACATTTCTATAACTCAGAAAGGTGTAACTGATTACACATTTCTATACCTCAATGCATCCCGATATATGAAGAGGCTCTTCCACCATTCCTTTCTCATGTCAATCTCATATCATAAAAAAGTTTATTTTCATATTTACAGAAACATGCTGATTTTCTCTTAAAATTCTCTTTTGAATTCCCAGGTGAGTCTAGCTTTAAAGGCAGGGAACATTTCAAGAAGGCATTTAGAACTATCTCACAACGCTTCTCATTAGACACCACTCAGCAGTCCTGAGTCGTCTTCTAGAGACTTTATCGCAGAGCTTCCGGAACCTCCACCTACAAAAATAGGGGATTTTTCTTTCAATGAAGCAACACAAACAGTAATGTAAAAAAGAAAGAAAAATATTAAGAGAAGTAGTGCCTATGTCGAGTAGGATTTTCTGAGAAGAACTCAAATAGATATTGCTGCATGGTATTCCCATTTATGTTATAAATTGGGTTGCAAACCATTTATGAAATTTTCAAGTTTGTGAGCTCAAATTATACGCCCTGATTTTCTTTCTCATTTTAAAACCTCAGCTGTTTATAGCGTCCTAAAAGGGTCCTGACCCTTAAGGACTGAGGGCCTAAGACCTGGCCTGAGCATAGACCTCTGAAGCAGAATGGTGCTCACTCCCAGACCTGCCCCTAATGTCCACTCTTGCCTTCCCATATTGAAGTATTTGAAATGTTTAATGTGAACTTGGAGGAGCGGAAGATTTTGGTAGCACCACGCAGTGAAGGCTGGACGTGCCCTTCAAACCCTCTCCTGAATGTCTGACCCAGGGTTACTTACCCTTCTTAGCTGTCTTATGCTGCTTCCTCGAATCGCTTCCATGAGGTTCTCATGAGCTGATCTCTGTGGGGTAGAAGGTCGGGAATTGTCTTCGGTTTTCTTCTCTTGTACTGACCTCAGAGAATTTTTTATTTCCTTTAAGATGTTGTTTGGCTGTTTCTTAACCTTTTTTCCTTTTTTCTTTTTCTGTCCGTTTTGTAGTGCCCGCTGGGCATTCTCCTGTTGTTTGATGACTTCTGCGATGTTGCGGGTGATGAGCTTTTTCTCTGGCAGTGGAGGAGGAGGAGGGGGAGGAGGAGGCAGCAGCTGGGGAGGAGGAGGGGGTGGGGGAGGAGGAGGGGGAGGGATTGCAGCAGGTGGAGGTTGGTTCCGCACAGTCTGGACTTTCTTGGGGAGTTTGGGAGATGACCAGGGAGAGTGCTTGGGAGATGCGTAAGGTGAAGAGCCTGGTGTTCCTCTTTGCCAGACTTTGGTCCTAAGGTTGGATCCTCCGTTGTATCCCTCTTGCTGCTTTTGCTCCTGCATCCGCTTTTGCCTCTGCTTATCCATATTTCTTGTTAAGATGCTCGTCATGCTCATTCTTGGCCCCGGGAGCTCAAAATGATACCCCAGCCTCAACAACGTTGTGTTCTCCTTCAATAGCTTGACGATCTCCATCTCCACCTGGCTGCCCATGATGTGCCTCTGATTGTGGAAGCGTAGCTCTGTGAGCACCGTATTGTGCTGCAGAGCCCTCATTATGGCCAGGATGCCCTTGCCGGTGATGAAGTTGGACTCGACGTTCACACTGGTGATGTGCTCGTTGACCTTGAGCATTTCTGCGATGGCTATGGCTGCGCTGTCATCGGCGTGGGTGTTGGCCAGGCTGAATGTCTTTACTGTCGTGTTGTCCTTCAGGGCTTCTGCGAAGCGGGTGAGGGTCTGCGTTGTGATGTTCTCTATATTGTTCAAGTTGACTTCTGTGGTGTCGGGGTCATTGTTTTTAATGTTTTCCAAAGCATCTTCAATCACAGTAGGGTTTCCACAAGGGTGAATGGCAGCTGGTGACTCTGTCCTCCGCCCACTGTTGCCATTGGTCAGATGTATATCTTCTACTTGACTCCTGAATATCTTTGGCTTAGAGTTTTCAGAATTAATACTGTCACAACTTACAGTTCCATTCATGCCTTTTTCATTGCTTTCTTCCTCTTCACTGTCTTCCTCCTCCTCTTCCTCCTCCTCCTCCTCTTGGAGTTCCTCCTCTTCCTCCTCCGTGTACACGTCCTCAGACACCTCACTGTTACTTTCAGTGAAGATTAGCTCCTCCTCACTCTCCTCTTTGTCTTCCTCTGCAACCTGACAAATATAGTGTCATCATTACAGTTTTCATTTTTAAGCACATTTTATTTATTTACAGAAGTAATACATAGCAAGTGCCACAGAAAACTAAAATGACAAAATAACCAATGTCTTGATTCTGTTCTAATTCAGGTGACCAAGGTTAACATTTGCTGCCTAACCATTAACAACTTTTTCTACAAGCAGTTATTTGGCATAGAGTTTCCAGAATTCAAGCTACAGAAAGAAAACATATTGTCATTTGTCAATTTAAATTAGTTAGTTTAATAAGGGTTTAGGAAACCCTTAGTGCTGTATTTTTTGCCTTGGCCACAGACTCTGTGCTACTTGACTTCTTTGTTTGCTAACATTTTAGCAAATCAAAATTTTTCTTCTGGAACCCTTTCTCTGTCCTTATTTTTCTGTCCCAAACAAATGACAAAAAAATACATAATATTTATTTAATATTCAAAATTGCTTCCCAATCTTGCTGAGAAAAGCAGATGTGATGGGAGCTGAAGGCTTTCTGTCCCACTTGTCTAAGTGTGGACAGAACGCAGGGTATCATTTGCTCCTCCACATGTATCCATTTAGTTTCTGTGGTAGAGCCTGGGCCAGGCACTGGGAGACTCCTTTCACCTATGAGCTGCTGCTCAGAACAGCAGGAGGTCATCTCTCTACTGGAAACCTTTCAGGCCGCGCCCTTCTCACAAACTGCCTAAAACCACAGCAAGCTCAGAGTTAAATGCGGTGGACTGTGGGTCCCCAGGCAGGAGAGAGAATCACCCTTGGTACTAGTTACCTTCTGATGATCAAAGTGGATCAACATAAAGTGGTAGAAAACCTTGAAGTAAGTCATTACCCAGCCTAGTGGTTTTAAACTTATTTAGCATGCATCAATTAAGAAAGCCTTTCAGGAGAACATAACTTTGCGTGTTGCTGTACAAAGAAGTTTGAGAGACCCTTCTTTCTCTTTTAGAAATAATAAAATATTTGGAAAGTGCTGATAGAGTCCAATTTCTTCTGGCACTGTCATTTTAGTTTTTCTCTTTGCCTTCTCTGAAGTCTATAGCCCTCCCTCTTCCCCAAAGCTTTGATTATGCTCTACATTAGAAAAGGGCTTTTCTGTCTCCCCCACCCCACCTCCTTCAAAGGCTGCTGCCTGAGACAAGTGGATAAACCTTGGGAAAACTCTGCACTTGTCTCCAGATTTGTTTGCCCAGTTGCTGTCGTGGAGTAGCTTCCCATTATCCACTTGTTTGGAGTGGCAGGCATGAGGCAATGGCCTGGGGGGGGGGGGGTAAACCATTCCTGTGATGCAATGACTTGTAGTCTTAATTTACTCACTTCTGGGGTGGGAGGGAGGGGACTGTGTGTGTGTGTGTGTGTGTGTGTGTGTGTGTGTGTAAGAGAGAGAGAGAGAGAGAGAGAGAGAGAGAGAAAGAGAGATGTGGCAGCTAGCTATAAGTCACAACCCAGCAACATGATGGGGTTGGGTTTTAGCCCAGTCTCCTGGCATATATGAGAAAACAAGAGCCCAGCAGTGAAGGATGTAGATTAGCACTCCCATCTTCAATTTCTTTGTGAATGCTCTTATAATTCCAGTCCATCTAGGCTATGTATGTGCACATAGTATGTGTGTCCTTGCAGTTGGATAAAAGTTGTCTCAAAATCCAAAGTATATTGCTTTTTATACTGCATTTTTATATTATCCCCTGTGGTATTTTATAGATCTTCAGGCTCTGTCTAGAAGAGCTATAGGCCACTCTAAACATACTAGAAGCCTAATATCTGAACCTATCATCTTGCAAAATGGATCACCAGGGAGCATCTGTCTCTTCCAGAAAGCCTTCTGTGGCACCAATTGTCCCTGCAACACATTTCTAAATATTGCACCTCCCTAATAAACCACCTATCACACTTATTATAATTTCATGTCATTTTCACAAAGGATTATTAGCTGGAAGAGACAGGGTCTCTGTCTGTTTTGCTTGCCTTGCCCAGGGGGAAGTAGCAGGGCCTCAACCAATATTTGTTTACTGGATGGATCAAGTTGACATGGCTTAACAGGTGCTCACCATGTGGACTATCCCTAGGACAAGGTACTGATAAGGGAGGTGGGGGTGAGATGACCACTCTTCTGTCTTGTTCACCTGAACCTGAGGGTTTCCTAAAATGCAGGAGTTTTAGTTATAAAATCTAGATGGTCCTAAAAAAACATTAGGTGGTTGTCACCTCTAGGCGTGCAGCATCTAGAAGAAGATCTGAAGGAAGAAAGGGATGTAGAGAGAGGAGGCATCAGGATGCAAAATATAAATTTGGCCTTCCCTATGAATTATTTGTGGGGAGCTTGGGACTAGAGCTCCGATATCCACTGCTGAAGTTAATCATGGTGGATTGGGTTACAGAGGTAGGAAGGTAGGCATAGGTACAGTGAGGAAGCGGCAGTGAGGTAGTGACGGGAGTAGTAGGAGATGACCACTGATGCATTTGAAAAATAAATAAGGCCATGGGAAGGAGGTGGCAGCCATTTCTCCCAACCACATCCACAGGATCATCACATGGATTAGGAGGTGAGAGACTTGGTTCTCAGTTTTTGCCTGGTTTCTACGCATGAAGAGCTGGTTGGCTGTGGATGTTACTTTTGGTTTCAAAGAAACTATAAGAGCTGTTATTCTTAGCTCCACAATTTCACTGTCAGTAAAATTGGAGGGTTCCCTACACCACAGACTGGTAGGCTCCAACCCAGGAGGTTTTTATTCAGAAGATATTAGGGAACCCTAAAATTCACAGTTCTCAGGGGTCCTCAGGTGCTGCTAAGGTTGAGCAACCAAACTTTTGAAAAGGACAGTGTTGGTGCCACCAGAATCTAGTTCAAAATTCAGTTCTCCACTGAGCACAGTTTGTAACACTTTCTAGTCTCAGTTCTTGTTTGCAGAAAGATAAGGCAGAAATGAGCTAATGTGAGGAAACATTGGAACCTGTGGCTGAGAGCCGGCAGCTACCAGTGATAGGGAGCTGGACCATCACATGTCCAGGGACCTTGGAACTCTAATGCAAAAACATTGGTGTCAACCCAGGTGAACAGAAGGCCATCAATCAATAGGTGTTGCACAGGATTTTGATAAAACTTCACAGAGCGAGCTGCCTGACCACCGAGACCCCCAGCTCCTTCCCAGTTCTCACGGGGCGGCTCTTCACTTGGGTGGGTCCAGCTCCCTCCCCTTCAGCTGCTCTGAGATCTTTCCCTGTGGTAGGAACAGATTTACACCCTCTATCAGCAGCCTTCTGCTCAGCACTCCTTGTGACTACAGAGACAGCCGGCCAGCAAAGAAAGTGGAGTGGGAGGAAAGCTAACCCGAGAAAGGAATCAAAGTTCACCAACAAGGCAGCCTCTCTAATTGGACTGATAAGCCACTGGCAGGGATCAGCGAAACCTTTGGCAGGATCAGCTGGGTCTCATCAGCAGCTGACAACAGGCTTTGTCCTTCAGTCCCTGCCATTGTCATGACATTATGACATTAAAATGCCTTTGTGGGTTATTGCTGTACTGGCTGCATGTCTTGGATGTGCAGAGACAATTTTGTTCTGTACATGAAGGAAATGTTCAATACAGGTCATGAATATATTCTATTGCATGCACCTTGTGACATTCATTCCCACATCTAAAAAGAAACTTAAAAATTATGGCTCCTGAGCGGTCATCCCAGCACAGGCATTGCCTATGGTCTTGGCCTATTCTGGCCTGGTCCCAGTGGCCCTTCCTGTGATGACTGACACGGGCAGACCTCCCACATATCTTGCTGCAAATGTGGCCCACACACCCACCACCAAGATCATCTAACAGCATCTAGATTAGGGTAGTAGAAGGCTTGCCGCCGGCCTACAGCCATGCGATTTTAGGTGATTTCAGTGGAATGCAAGGGTTTTAGGTTATTGCTCTGTGTTCTTCCACGAAGTGAGGACTTTATTTTTTTCATATATTAACATCTTAGTGTTTAATGACTTTCCCATAGCATGGTCTTTGAATTTCCTTCCAGCACTGATTCATTTGCAAAATTCAAAGCAACTGTTTGCTGGATCATACACAAGAGCTTGGTAAACCTGATCTCTAAAATGAGCACTGCCTGGCCTCAGAATCACCATCATTTAGACAGAAGGATTCTTAGAGACCATCTCCACAGGCACACTTAACCTCGGTCTTCAGATGGCTTTCACCATTTTGTAATTCTGTGCAAAAGTGTGTGCATATTTTCACATAGGCAATTTTCTTGAGAAGATCTAGATTTTGTCAAAATTTCAAAGGTGCTCTTGCTAACACACACACACACACACACACACACACACACACACACACACAGTGCCCACTGAACTTCCTTAAAAGACAAATAGAAAGATAATCCTGAAGGACTGAACATCTTTTCAAAGTCTGACAACTTGGGAACAGGGCAATAAAGCGAAGGCCCCTTGGCTTTCAGTCCAGTCATACTTCCTACTGCCCCACACTTGATGTTGGAAACAGCACTTGTTTTATTGTAGCCATGATTGCAATGAAAGCACCTGGAAATAAATGTACTTATCTGAAAAAAGTTGTATCAGAAAGAGACACTATACCACATCACTAGCTGATAGCTCAAAAAAAAAAAAAAACAAAAAAACTTAATTTTGGCAACATATTTAAACTCATATATACTGTCGTGAATTACTGTTTTCTTGAGGTTCCCACTTTTAGTCAGCCATAAAGGCTCCAGCTAAGAATTTTTAACTTAGGATTCATGAGGTGTTCACAAGAGCTACACTCCTGTTTCAGTGTAAGAAAAGTTTCGGTAACCAGTGTACAAGGAAGTTATAAGGAAGTTAAAGCGGTGAGGAATGAGAGTTAGAGCAAACAGGTGCCTGGGTTTAGGGAGGGGGATGAGTGGTGGGATTAGCCAAGGAAATGTCCCAAGAGCCTACCTTTCCACACTCCCCCAGCCTCTCCTTCTCCAGGAGTTTTTGGGACTCCTTTTCCCAATAGGCCATCAGTGCCTCTCGGCTGAATGTCCCTGTGGGCGTTTTCTCAGTCAGACTCTTTTGCCTTAGCCCCACAGGAAGGTTACGATCAGGTTCAATGTCTTCTAGCTCCCTCTCCAGCTCCTTCAGCTCCTCAGCTGACAGGGAAGCCAGGAGTTCATCCTCATCAATGGATTCATATTTACTAAGTCCTCTTCGGTAGCCAAAGGTAGACATGGTCCCTGCTTCGTCAGACCCACAAGTTGCTCACAGAAGCAGGCACTCAAGGCAGCCAGAGGCCGGCAGGGAAGCGCATGGGCCGGCTGGGCAGCAGCTGGTGCTGGGAGGGGCTGAGGTAGCCTTTTAAGCATGGTGGTGTGGGACTGTGACAATGTGGGGAGGGTGAAAACATGGGCTGTTTTCAGCATCAGACGTCAGCTAGACATTTGAACAGAAAGAATGTCCCATCAGCGGTGGACAGAGGTCTCGGAGGCAGTGGGGATTATTCACATAGTGGCCAGGGCCATATTTAGCTGAGCCTGATAGCTCGTAAGGACAGGCAGAGAGTGTTTCAGACAGGGAGGGATGCGATTCTTCCCACTTCGAGTTCAAGCTACAAGGGAAGAAACCTTACTATGCAAATCACTCGCTGCTAACCCACAGCCAGGAAAAAATCCTTTCATTAGAGTCTTAAGAGTTGAGAAATGACTCCACGGTACTCCAGGGGTAGATGTTTTCATTCTCCTATAAACATACCATGGGCAACGTGGATAGAAATAAAGGTGCAATAATACAGGACTTTATAATTTTATTGTACTTTGCAGCTTACAAAACATTTTCCTATCATTCTTCGTAGCCATAAATCCTGTGAGATAAATAACATGATCCTCACTACAGATTTTGGCAATTGAGACACGTGGATTAAGCGAAGTATGTGAAGCCAGAGAACAGGAAGGGCAGAAGTATTTTTCTCCACTGGGTCAAATATCTTCCTTTTCCTCCTTTTGCACATTAGTAAAACACTAGATCCTCAACCAAAACATTAATAATAGCACTGGGCAGGCTATCATGCCTTCCCACTGCTAAGCACGCCACACGTTTTATCTCTCTTAATTCTAAAATCCTTTAAAATGTATACTGCTGCCCCTATTTAACTAGCATAGGCTTAGGAAGGTTAAGTAATTAGATTAGGAGCCAAAGCTGAGAACTGGTAATGTCAGAATTTGTATCTAAGCTGAAAATTAAAGAGGTGCTAATTTGTAATTATGCATATACTCTTGTGAGCGTGGTAAAATCTATAGATATAGTATTTCATGATAATAATGAAATTTTAGCATTTAAACATAACCATCTATTACAATGTGTATGCCTAGAAGTATGCATTTATCAATTCACTTATCATATATGACGTTTCATTCTTACACTCAGCAGTTGATGAATATATTGTTTCTAATATTTGATGTATAATTTTGCTGTGCAAATCTTTGACCATATATTTTTATATATCTTGGGCAGATATGCAGCAATGTAATTACTGGGTTTATATAGAGTCACTTTTAAAAAAACTACAAGTATTTTCAAAATGATTGGGCCATTTACACTTTCATTAGCAAAAGAAAAGAATTCTGAGTTTTCTACACCTTACCTGCTATTTGTATTTCTGATAATAGTCGTTTTAGTGAGTTTCAATGATATTGAACATAACTTATGATTCATTAGCTGTCATATATCTTCTTTGGTAACATTAGTCAAGTCTTATGCTTATCTCTAAATTGAGTTGTTTTTTTGTTGAGTTCTGAGATCTTCACATATTTTATTTTATTTTTCACATATTTTATACACAAATCAGAAATAGGATTTAAATATATTTTCCCTATTCTGTAGCTTTGTCCTATAGTGTCTCTGGAGTAGCAAATGTTTTTAATTTTAATAGAGCATAAGTCACCATTTTTCTTCTATTGCTAGCATTTTGGTCTTGCAGTTAAGTTGTTTCCTAACCCAAAGCCTCAGAGGTTTACTGTTTCTCTTCCTCATAGCTTTATAACCTTAGATTTCTATAGTTAGACTTCCCATTTGACTTAGTGTCTGTGTAGGTGTACATAAAGGAAAGACATAATTTTATGTTTTGCATACAATATTGGGTTGGCGTCACACAACCTAGTGAGTCACCTCGGCCTCTTTATGGGAAATTCACTGGCCATAAATGTCAGGGTGTGTTTCTGAGCAGTCACTTCACTCCATTTGCCTGTCTTTCTATCCATATGGCAATGCCATATGCTGTAATTATTATGGCTTTGTAGTATGTTTTGACATGAAACGTGGGCCTTCTAATACTTCTTCTGTAGAAATGATTTGACTAAACATTTTGATTTTAATTCACTCGGGTATTTGACCTCCAGTTAATTATGACAGTTTTCAGTGATTCTAATGAGAGACATAATGATGAGATTAAAATGATGAGTTTTTTATATTTATTTTTGAATACAAGACATGTATTATAAGGTACATTATCATATTTTCATTCATATTGCTATTGATAATGGTCAGATCAAGGAAATTAGTTTCCCTGGCTTTGTTTACAGCTAATAGCATAATATTTGTGCAGCATCAGTGGAGGCGTACCCATTATTTGATAATATGTGTGACATCATAGCAATAATAATTTAATATGAACCCCAAATATAGTGAATGAAATGAGTTATTCAGTTTTATAATGAGGTTAGATGAAAAAGAATAATTACAGTTATGTAAAGAACAATTTCCAAAAGAAAAGAAAATATATACAAATTATAACACAAATTCATTACTGTAATAATTATGTATTATTCAAAAAGACATTGTGACTACTATGCAAGTTTTCAGGTATATAGTTATGTAAAAAAATGGAGTTCTTTTTTCTCTTTTATGGTCACAATTATATATATACATATATGTGTGTGTGTATTTTTTTATTTTAAAAAATTCATTTATTTTTTATTAGGGCATATTTATGGTACACAATGTTTAATTTTGAAGTCCTTGGAGTTTACTAAACCCACAATACATACTGGACACAGTGATCAATACTAACATAGTATATTTTTTGTGGAGTTTACATTCACGTTAGGAGAGATAGACAGTAATGAAACATGTTGGAAATATAGAACATATCAGGTAGACAGATTAAGGGATGAGCAAGAAGGTTGTAGCAGTGATATTTCACAGAGGAAGAATTCAGTAATAAAATGACCTCAAAGTAAGGAGACCTTACCTGTAGAAGTAATAGTTCGCTACATGCAAATTATAGATGTATATCACCTAGTGTGTCTACAAAATTATTGTTCAGATAGTTGCAGAATCACAGGCTCTCAGATTTGAAAGAACCTTTCAAATACACTAATCTTCAGTTCTCTGTAAGTGATTGTCTATTTTTTTCTTGATATTATCAGTAAGAAAGAATACATTCCCAAAATTCACTCCATTATTGGATGGCTAAGATCTTTAGATAATCCTTTTTATCTATTCAGTTAAAACTGGTTGGAAAATCAGTCTATGTGTTCTCAGTTCCCTCATGGAATGACTATGAATACATAGTCTTCACTTGTATTCTGCTAACTCATAAGTGTCACATGAATGACTTAGCAAAGGGCTTCAAAAAAGGAGGCCTTAGCATGCTTTGTCTTGTGATAGCATCACTGAAAAACATACTGCCGCCCCAGGATGCTGCATTCAGACACTTGGGTGCAAGTACCTGATATTTGTTACAAGCACCTCTGCTTGTAATAACCATAACTCAGTTCATGGACTCTTTCTGTGAGTATTCCCTACAAGCTCAGTGTGTTAGATAAAAATATGTTGAATAAACAAACTGCCATTTCACAGTGGCTAAACTTACATATTGAGTAATTCAGATTCTTTAGAAACTTCCCTAAATCAAGGGAAAGAATGTTTGCATTTGGAAATTTTTGGTCACCTTGTGTTTTGTATAGAATTGTTCTTAGTCAACAGTATGATAAGCCTTTTGAGTATTAGCATTTTTTATTTTAAAATTCAGTCCCTTGGGAAAATATGTTTTACATAGACATCCAGTACTTCTTTTCAAGGTATCCAGTGTTCACAGTACCATTGTTTGAGGTGCAGTGTCTGCCTCTAATGAGCTTCTGGATTCTCCATTAGACACCTCAGATAGCACTCAGTATGCTGGGAATGGACTTTCTAATGAAAATTGAGTTTTCCTCTCTGTCTGTATTTCCATTTTAGTTTCCTCTAGAATCTGTTATCTGTTTGTTTGTTCAATACAGATTTACCAACCACTCACTACAGCATAGCTCTGTGCTGGGGTTTAGGATTACAAACAGAAAAACAGAAATCATTCCAGTCTCTCCTCTCAAATGGGTCATCCTTATGGGAGAGGGCAAACAGCTGACAGTAACACAGCGCAGAGCTGCCTCCAGGCCAGAAGCCAGGGAGAGAAGAGGAGAGGAATTGCGGCTGGAGACAAGGGCAGAATAAAGGAATCTACAGAGTTGGAGAAGCTTTTCAGGCCAGAAGAAGGCCTCTCCACAAACTCATAGGTGTGTGAAGGCAAAATCCACCACAGGACTTGGACATGGGAGTGGAGCAGAAGGTGGAGAAGAGGCAGAAGCTGTCCTTACTCCTGTACTGTTGTAAAGTTATTACTCCAGAGTATCTTGCTCCCATTCTGCTTTTTAATAACCATCAGCAATCTGCTGTGCACATGGTCAAGTGTTTAATTTATAAATGTTAAATGTTTGATGTAAAGGGCTCTCTAAACCATGCCAAAGAGTTTTGAACTTTAGGATCATTACTGCCAAGTGGTTATCTCTAACTTCATTCCTATGGCCACCATCCACGGCCATCATTTGCAACAGTTGCCTAACAGACAGAGGTTCCCTCCAGCAAGTGCTACACCTGTCCTACCAGAGACAGGGGAGACAGAGTGATTGGAACCCACCAACATCTCCAAGTTGCAGTACTAGCTCTCTTACCAGGCAAGGATTTCAGTAAGTAATATTCAACAGCAGTGACCAGAGACTCCTAACTACTCATGTATCATGCTACTTTAGTCCAGTCCTTCACATAGAATTGTAAAAATGGATTATTTTCCTATAGGCTATATACTTTTGACAATTAGCACTTAATAGTGTTAATATGCCCTTTAAAGTTTTCTTCTAACTTCAATAGCCCCTCAAATTTCTGGAAGAATTTGATAACTTCAGGAATTACCTATATTTCAAAAATTTTGGTAGGCATTCCAAAATTTTGTTTATAATAAGAACATAAAACTATGAGTCTATTTGATTTAAATATTCAATATTTATATATTATTTATTAATGTTTAATGTAAAACTCAAGTTTTATGGGTCTTCTTATTCATCCTACAATAGCTACTTATCATTTGCAGATTTAATAAGCTATTTTAAAGGTGTCATTTTACTTAGATCAAATCTGTATCTTCAAGATCAAGAGTGTTTCATGGAACCATTCAGAATACCTCTCACTGGTACCTAACGTCAGCCTACCTCAAACCAGCGTGGTGATTTCCCTCTTCCCAGCTTCTCGCCCACCCTCCTGCTTCCACAGTTCTGCACAAGGCCTCTTCATTCACCAGTCGCTGGAGTCTGTGTTTCCTCTGACTCCTTCTCTCCCATCATGCTCTACTACAAGCTCAGAATCCAAGACATGAACAGGCTTTGAGTTCCTGGGTCACTTCTGGCTTTTCCCCCTTGTTTCTGCTGACCTCAGAAATAGACTGAGGTCTCCCTCGTGCCTTGCCACTTGCTATTTCACTCTTTTCCCTCCTCCACAGCGCAGCTAGAATAGCCTTTGAGAACACCAATCTTATCAGGTCAACCCCTGTGTGAAATGCTTGGCTGCACTTGTCCTTTGGACAGAATGGATGGCCAGTGGGTCTGGCTCTTCCAGGAGGGGGCTCTGTGGCCCTCTCCAGCTTCACTTTGAATCCTCCATGACTCTTGCACCTGAGCCACACTGGGCTGATCTCTCCATTCTTGCTCCACCTCTCAGCCATTGCGCCTCCCTCTTCCTTTGCCTGGAAAGCCTTTGTCTCTTCTATTTTGCTCAGACTTACTCTTCCTGAAATGTCAGGCTAGTTTTCTTCTTTTGGCTCCCATAAAACTTGATACTTGATTCCATGGCAGCACCCCAGTTGGGAGTGCTTGTTTTTTGTGTGTTTTTTTGTTTGTTTGTTTTGTTTTGTTTGTAGTTAGCACAAGGTCTACAATGTCTCACTACACAAATCAGACTTGTAGTGATCTTCCCGTTTCAGCCTCCCAAGAGCTGGAATTACAGGAGTGTGCCACCACATCCAGTCTCAGTCACCATCTCAGTGCTCCCAGAGGGTGGGGCTGGTACAGCATGCCTGGGATTGAAACCCTAGCCCCTGTGTCTCCCTAAGCAGGTGCTTCAGTCTGCTGAGGTATCTGGCTGGTCCCAGGAGTGCTTGTTTGAAACAGATCTCTGCAGGAAGCATACTTTTTCAATACAGGATCCAGTCATTCCCATTTGCTATCCTCAGGGGCTAATAATGCTTAGGTGTTCAAGAATTGGTTTCAAAATGAAACAGAAAAGTTAGTGTGCAGACAAGAATAGATCCAGGTCCTATGCACCCTGAAGATTATAGATTATACAGTATTGGGGATTTCTTTAAATAAAATAAAACAAAATAAACACAAAATCAGTTAGGAAACAAGAATATGTTTGAAACAATAAGATAAATCATGACAAACTGCTGAGTTATAGGTGACTTAGGCTTCCTTGGATTTTGTTTTCAATGCTGGGGATTAATTCCAAAGCCTACATGCTAGACAAGTGCTCTACCACTGAGCTACACACTCCAAGCCTTGAGACCTTTCTAAAGAGTTCGTCAGAAATGCTTTCAAAGAAAACCTACCTACTGGTAACCTGGCTTCTCTTGCCCTTTCCCCAACTCTCCACTAGTCCTGGAATCCTTAACACTTACAAGGGACTAGAAACGTGTGCCTTATAGTCAATTTGCATCTATGCAGAGCCCCCAGATTAATGAACTACCATGTCTGGCCATTCAGTGTTCCTATCCCATGATGGCATCTTTGTTTATTTCAAGGATGATCTTCTCATTTAAATTGCCACCAATTTGTGGATGAGGAAACATGCATACCACACTACACTGTCATCGGCAAATATGGGCAATAAATTCTTTTATTTTCACAAATGTCAGGGATCTATTATTAACAAGATATTCCCCACTCTTGCCTCTTGCCCCCAACTCTTCACTGTCCAGCCACAGGCTTGCTTCCTGAGATAGAACTAACAAGCTTCTCACTGATACAGCAGAGTTTAGGCTCACAACGTCTCTTACAGAGAGTTTGTTACAAGGCTGTGAAAGTTGTTCAGTGGTTCCTAAGTAAGTCAAGCTTCCAACTTTGCTCAGGCTCTTGGTGGGAGCCTCTCTGCTAACTGGAGAGAGGTCCCAGGGAGAATGTCAGGCAAAGGTCAGGCTCTGGACAGACAACAACCAAACGGGCCACAGGGATCAGATGGGAACTGGCAATTCCCTTATCAAGCCTTCTCTCCCAGGCTTGGCAGCCAAGCAAATCTAACTATGCCAACGTGTAGAGAGCATGAGTCAAATTTAAAATTAGAGCTATTTATAACAACAGCTCACAATTGTATAATACTCATAGTTTGCAAAATACTTTTAAATATGGCCAATGTGTCAGTCAGTATAGCAAAATCACATCATCTATCTTTAATAACTGTGCACACTAATTCTCACTGTGTGGGAGGCACGTGATGAAGTAACTACTCCTTACAAAGGACGGGACTCTAACTACACCTGTGACACTAAGCTACTTCTCACCCTTGAGGTGAACTAGTTTGTCATTTCACAACGCAACCAAAGGAAGCACAGATGGGATCAAAGACTGATGTGTGATTCCAGTCAGTACTAACCAGGACCAGCCCTAATTGCTTCCTTAACAAATAAGGTCAGGTGCACTCAGGTCATAGGGCCGTAGATAGGCAGACGGTTAATAATGCATCTACTACTTGATCACAGGTGTGGGATGCCCAGTGAGCATCTGTTGATCTGATTCATATGGAATAAATGTATGAATGTACATAAGCAAACAAAAATATAAGTGGACAGGATTAAACCTGTCAAGGCAAAAATATGGCTCCCAAAAAAAGAATGCTGGAAGAAAGAGATAACCAAATTTTGTCACTCAAGTCTTTCATTATATGCAACAGATCGTGAGCATGGAATTCCACCGGGAGACGGGAAACATCTGATATGCATCCCATGAAGTTCTAATAAGGGATGCTTTTCCTTAGAGGGGACACAAGACCTTACATTTATTTTAGCAACTACTTCATCCACAAGCTTCATTGTTGGCATCACTACTTTGGTTAGATACGCTCACGGTGTATTGGAAAGAACAATGTGACATGTGGACATGCAACTTTTCCTGGGGACAGATGGTCTTCATGTTCCTCTAGAAAACTCCAAGTCCAAGGGCAACAGTACCTTAAAGAGAAAGCTGAGAGTCTTTTGGGAAGAATACAAAGCTAAGTGTCAAAGTTCAGGACTACAGGGACTCAGTGTGTCTGTAATGAGGCGGGTGGTGTTGAAAGCTGTTTCTCTCCTTATTTAGCTTTTGGTGCAAGTTTTTCATGAAAATTAATGATGCTGTATTTCCCATATAGACACACAGCTGGTAGCTGACCTTCACATGCACAGTTCCCTTGTGTTCCTGAGCTCTGTGGCCTTTTCAGTGCTTATCTGCTGTCAACTTTCCTTGGCGCTCACTTCTGTAGCCAGCTTTCTCCTTGTTCTCCTTTCTGAAGCTTCTTCTCAAGGGTGTTACAAAGATTGATCCTGTTAGTAACATAATCCCTTGCTAACTCATGCCCTTCCAGAATGGGGAAGTTTTGGCTCTTCAAGGTGTATTTTGTGACTTTGTTTTATAAATGTAAAGGTGGCAGAAAAGTCATATTCCAAGCTGCATGAATGTGGCTGAGGTAGGCTGCATCTGTCTGGGTGAAGGCTGGTGACAATGAGGAAAGCAGCAAGCACCAAACTGTCCTGAAGGCCGCTGTCCTCTGCTTGTCATGCTCTGATAGCCACAGCAGCACTCCCAAGTCACGCCCTGCAGCCGGAACACCAGGCTCTTTCCTCTGAGCCAGAAGAAGCCAAGCTGAGTGCCCCAGCCCAGCTGTAAGCAAAGCATTGCTTGGCAGAGAACTTTCTTCCTATGGGGTCTGTAAAGTGGCTCTTTTAGAGGTGTGATTTGTATGCTATCAAACTGACTTACCATGAGGGTACGATTTTATTCTTCTAGGAAACTTACTAGGTTATTCCACTGTCACCACAAAACGATTCTAGAATATTTCTCTTGCTCCTAAAAGATCTTTTGTGTCACTTGCAGTAGATCTTTGTTCCTAAACCAAAGATCTACTGCAACCAGACAACAGCTAATCAGTTGCAAGTCTATTTGTCTTATTTAGCTAGTTTAAATAATTGTAATCACACAGCTTGTGGTCTTCATGCCTATTTTTTTTCACTCCATCTAATGTTTCCAAAATTCATCCAAATTATAGCCTGTTCATTGATTATATTATATTTCACTGGAAGGGCATACCACACTGTTTATTGCACTGATGGACATTTTAATCATTTTTGTTTGGGGACACTATGAATGATACTTCTTGATTCCTAGTGAATTATATAAATGACAGAAAAGCTTCAAATTGCAGGCAGGAATCCTAGGCATTTGCTGCCTTCATTAACTGTAAGACTTGTTTCCTCATGCAGAATAGAGCCACTTAACCTCTTCCTGTTCTGTTCCTAGAACACTTATAAAAATCAACAAAGATGATGTATGTGAAATTCTCTATAAACTCTAAAGCACAGGACAAACAAAACCATCACTATTAGTTGTATTAAAATGGACCAGATGTTTCTCAAGATTCTTTCCATATTCTTGGAATAAATGACAAAGGCTTTGCACTGTAGGAAATATCTACACATTTTTTTCCTGGGGGCCTGGAGTCCTCACTATAATTACTTTATCAAAGGCTGTTCTTTAGAAAGATGTTAATGCCATTCTACCTCTCTTAAATTCACTTTTAAATCCCTTGCTGTAGATTATCCAATAAGAGGCTTTGTTTCCTATTGAACAGGGGGTTTTTAGAGACCTGAGAATCACTGGCAGAAGTATATAATTCAGTGTAGTTGATCAATGATCAACTGATAATTGAGGTTTTGTCAATGTACCCTCCATTGTAGCCTTGTTGGGTAACTTCACAAGAAAGAATTGGGCAGAGGCTGAGGATGCTAATGCCTCAAAACCAAGCCTAAGTAAGTGTTAACACCTTCCAATGAAAGATGACCAAAAGTATTGCTTCACTGAGGCAATATTAAACTAGCTGGGTATCTATATCTCTAGGGGTATCAGACATCTCAGAACATAGATAATTGGCTTGTGTGAGTGTCATGAATAGTATTTAACATCCACAAAACATGTAAATCATTTCTTTGAAAAGAAAAGAAAAACCTGTGAAAGGGAAATAATTTGTTCAATGGGAAGGAAAAGCTGAGATAAGAAAAAGGACAAATGAAAGAAGGGAAAAATAAAGTATATATGCAGAATAGTTTGGATAATTGTACAGCCAATTTCTGCTGTTTTTTTGAAAGAAATAATTAATGCTTAAATTTCTTTCATTTTATTCTTATTTTTTCCTTCTGAATTTCTTACAGCTTTTTTGTTGTTGTTTCATTTTGGTTTTTCTTTAAACTAATCTCGCACATTTATATCTGGTAACTTGAACAACTAGTTTTAAGATAACATCATGCAGTATAGCAAACATTGTCAAATTCCTATTACTTGGTTTTGCAAAATTTTGTACCATTTCTAATGCTAGTTTTTTTCTATTCCTATTTTATATTCTTTAAATTATTTTTTTAAATGAAAAAGAAAAACTGGACTTTGCAGAAATAAGCAGATATTGGTGTCTTCTACTCACTCACCCAGAGGTAAGGTAACACCCAGCATCATAGGCTGCTCCAATGAGGTTTTACCTTAAATCTCTTTACAGATCCCAGCATGGGAGACTTACAAGGTCCGAGCACTGGCTGCGGTATTCACTGGAATCTGAAGCAGAGAATGTGAGCCCCTGTCCAGGGCCTTTGGAGCAATCACTGGCCTGCTGAGTGTCAGAACTCAGGTGTTCCCAGTGCCCAGATTCAAATTACTAGACTGTCTCCTTCTGAAGACAGCAAATCTCCAGACAGCTCCAACACTCCCTGGTGTTATCTAATACGGGCCACTGAGGTCAAATGAGTCTACTGTTTCTACACACCTTTTCCTCTTTTTCCCTCTCTCAATTATTGAATGATCAACACTTTAAAAAGGAAAAGAAAATCCCAGCACTAGAGAGGCAGAAATCAGGAGGATCACTACGAGTCTGGGCTGTGTAGTGAGACCCTGCACAAAACTAACAAAACAAAACAAGCTTGTAAATGTGAACCAGAAGGATCACATATCTGAGGCTACCCTGTGCACCTTAGTAAGTTGCTCAGACTCCTGCAAAAAGAAAAGGGTGGTGCTGAAGGTGTAATTCATTGTGAAGGTTCTGAGTTCAATCCCCAGAACCACAAAAATTAAGAAAGAAAGGAGAACAGACAAAAAGTGAGTGAGGTGTCATGTGGCATGGGTCATATTTTGCTGCCTCCGTCTTGTGTTTAAGAATGTAATGGTCCGGGTAGAATGTCCCACGTATTCCTAACATTGTTTTCTGGATTCTAAGCACCTGACCATCTGAAGCACGGCACCATGAGTCCAAGGCTCTTGCCGTGTAGCTCTGGAGTGCTTGGGTTTATATGTGCTTGTTCTACATTGGACAAAGTGCACTTTTATCTCTCTCAAAATCAAGAGCTAATGATTTCTGTTTTGAAAATCTGTAACATAGACACTGTTCCAGGGTATTGTTGTATGTTACCCTGTTTCTGTCTTTTTTCTATTAATTTTTGCTTCTGTTTTTACTCTTCAAAATAAAATTTTAAAAAATTTTAAAAAAGAAGTTAATGATTTAAGATCTTGATTCAAACCAGGTCCAAGTCTATATTTTAAAGAGATTTATTTGTATGCTTTTTCTAGGACGATGTAAAGGTAATTGGTATTTATTGTACATTTGTATGTTTTTAAATGGAAAATGAAATTATATATACTTGTATCATTAAATATGTTTTGAAAAATATATGCATTGTGGAATAGCTAAGTAGAGCTATTTAACATATGAATTACATCACATACTTTATTTTTTATGGTAAGAACACTTCAAATCTGTTCTCTGAATACCTTCAAATGTACAGTGCCTTGTTATTAGCTATAATCACCAGACTATATGGCAGGTCTCTGTCACTCATTCGTTCTGATATTTGTTTCCTTTGGCCAGCAGTTCCAATTGCCCTCCTACCTCCTGTTCCTTCATAAACACCATTCTACTTTGTGCTTCCGAGTCTGTGTGTTTTTGATTTCACGTGGAAGTGAGATCATGTATTAGTTGTCCTTCTGTGTCTGGCTTACCTTGCTTAAATGCAAATCTATTTGAATAAAAAGTATATGGCCTTGCCTACTATATATATATTCATTCCATTTTATTTAATGCACAGCTTGATATAGCTTAGAATTTTTGTCTTAAATAATGTCTGATTTGGAGGGTGGCTATATACATAAGAATAGTATGATTTGAAAGCGAAAGCTGGATGGGAATTTCCAGTTAAAGGTCAGTGATAGTAAAAAGGCTTAAGTGTAGTTCTTTGTGAAAGACTCCGTCTTATGGCTCCCCTGCCTTCTGCCCCACTTGTACTGCTTTCTTTCAATATCCTGCAACAAATGGGGCATTACCTAGGACTACCTGTATATATTCGATTGGTTTCAAGTTTCTGCACTGTCCTATGATGCTCTGGAAACATGTCCTGTGACTAGTTGCAATCATTAAACCACATTCTTCAAGAGACATTTGGTTTCAGTGTGCCTGAAAGGTTTTTGGCCAGAAACAGTGGTACTGTTTGATTGTGACCAGTAGAAAAGATCAACAAAACACACTCGAGTGGTAGCTCAGATCTGCTCTTTTCCACTGGACTCTCTGTAGGACACAGAACAAGATCCACAGACACTACCACAACTACAGACAGCTTGGCAGTGGGGGCAATGGCACCTGGCCCCGAGCACGGCAGGCCGCAGGGGTTACATTGGCACCACTGCAGAATGCTTGGCCTCGTCTGCACTGATTGGAAGGAACAGCTGCTGCCCTGTCCCGGATAAAATGACACACTCTAAGAGAAATAGAGCCCTGATTAGATAGGAATTAATTCCTCTTTCCGTCAGCCTTCTTAAAAACAAAAACAGTGAAAAAAAAGTCCAAAATGTGGAGAGCAAAAGATCCATTTATTTGGGATTACAGAGATTGCTTTGGGTCTTAAGATAGGTGCTTTTTACTGCTTTACAACTGCTAAAAGAACGAATTGCAAAACAAATAGCAGGTGCGGTTAATTTATATTTTTATAAGCAGCATTTTTAAATATATACAAAATATATTGAGAAAATGTGAAAGTTTTGGTGTACTACAGTTTAACATCTGAAGTATCATATAACAGACTTACAGTCAGTATTAATTTTTATTTATTCATAGATATGTTTGCAGGTAGCAATACGTTTCAACCATGATAACAAAGCCATATAGGAATCAAGAAGTCATGTACACAAAACATTACTGTTCAAATTAAATATATTAAAGTTTAATTGGTATAAACTATAGCCCTAATTGAATAGCTTTTTATACTTATGTTTTAAAGATAACTGACATTAACTACAATTGAAAAAATGTACAAACCAGTGAGGCACTATTAAAAGAATACAGTTATGCAAGATAAAAATTAAAATATAAGGTAAATGCAGTACTAAGATCTAAGAATAATACATTTAGATAGTTACATTACTAATATTATCCAAGCAATTCAGAAATTTGAAAGTGTCATTTCATCATGAGGTCACTGATTATTTTTGTCTGGATCTTGTATAACATTCATGCTCTGGGGAATGTGTTTGGCCCTGAGGAGAGACTGGGGAACAGACAGATGTAGGGCCTGCCCTTGCAGAGCGTGCAGTCTAGTGGGGAAGACAGATGGGCACAGGGTTTCCTGCAATGCAAGAGGACAGGCACTGTGAAGGGGCCTTCCCTCCTACAGGAAGCGGCATCTCAGTTGAGATCTGACAGAAAAGGCAAAGAGAGGCAGAAAGAAATGGAAAGAAGAATCCACACACAGGGAGAAGTAAATGTATAGGCCTGAATTTCAAAAAAAACTTCATCTGTTCTATGCCAGTGGTTCCCATGGAAAGATTCTCATATAACTCACTGGACCACAGTGAAATTCTCACAGGAAAAAGACAACAGTGTGTTCAGCACGGAAGCCATTCAGTTTGAATGTCTCAGTTTACAACTCCTTACCTTCCAGCTTTCTTATAAAATGATGGTGATAGGAATGGCATCTAAAAAAATAGATGACATAATTTTAGACTGAAGAAAGCAAAAACTAGTTACATATAAAACTAAAATTGGGGAATCACTGTCAAAAGAATAAACCTCTGGAACACATATAATTAAAGGGATGGTGCTAAGAGAGACAGTAGAGACAAGGCCACAGAGGAAGGCAGGACTTAAACACAAAAGGCCAACTGAAAGCTTTGGATATTATTTTATGAGAAATGAAAATGATTTTAAACTCCAGTTACATTTATAAAAGGAAATTCTGGTATTCTGGGTGTCAAGTATGTGTGGGATAGGGTAAGCCAGACACAAGTAATCAGATGAGTGTCACTATGTCACCCAGGAAAGAGCTCATAGTCAGGCTTAGGATCAAATTGTTAAGACTGATCAGAAAAAGATAATTTCAAGACATACACTTAATGGGACTGGTGATTTGCTATAATGGCTGAGAAAATGGGTATTGTTCTAACTACTGAAATGGGGAGTGTAAGAGAAAGACTTTCTGTAGAGGAACATAGTGAGTTCACTTGGGGATACACTGAATTTGAGGTCTTTGGGCTCAAATGTCCTTTGGGCCCTTCAGCTATACAGGTCTCAAGTACTTGAGAGCCAGAGCTGAGGCTGGAAATATGTCTTGGCGTTGGCAAGCAAAATGACTACAATCATGCAATAAAGGAATCTTCCCAGAGAAAACATTACTAAAGGATCGATAGGAGATGGCAAAGTGAAAGACAGAGCAGCTGAGGAGGTAGGACCAGAGCCAAGCAAAACGGTCTCTGTAATAATGAAAACCAAGGAAGGGGGCACAATTTCAAAGAAGCCACAGCCAATAGTGCCAGGTGCTGTAGGCATGGCCGGAGAGAGGCTGAGAGGTGCTCATTTTTAGTAATTTAGTGACAAGAAGGCTGTCAGGAGCCTGGCAAGAGCTGTGCAGGCCCCAGACAGGAAGCCACAGGGCGGGAATTGCAGGCAGGAAGGGGCTCTTCATGTGCTGATCTTGCAAAGACAGGGGCGAAATGAAGCCCAAGGCTGGCAGGAGATGTAGGCTTAACAGAATGGTTATTTGCTTTAGTAAACATACAACATCATTTCTGGTTATTGTAGGAACCAGTTGTTAGGGAGAATTTGAAAGTTTGTGGCAAGTGACAATAATCAATAGAAATTCAAATACAGTATAAGACACTGACTAGCTTCTAAAAGGTCAATGTCTTTAACATGCCCATAAGGATACAATATACCTATAAGATTGTCAATGCATTTTAAATACATTTAAGGCTGTAAAGTGGTTCCAATAAATTATCACATTTTAAAGGAATCACATTTTAAAATATCTTAGAAATCACATTTTAAAACATTATTCTTAAGTTATGGCAATTTTAGTGCTTGTCCATAGAGATCATACTCTTTAAATAATATATATCTTTGCATAGCTGGTGGTAGGGGCAGCTTCTTTATGGAGGCTGGCTGGCTGAGGCGCTGGAGTCCCACAAGTCTTCGAATTTTTAACCGACATAAATGCTTTAGTGAACAAGGATTCTCTAAAATGAATGAGGGGAGGGATGGAGGCAAGCAAAAATGATAAATAATATTAATGGTTTGACCTGGATGCTACAGATTATTTCAGAGTACCACAAAAAAGGTCACTTTGAAAAGCATGTGTGCATACGTATGATGACTTTGACTGAAATCCATACTACAGGTAAGTATTCTAGAATACTCCTGGAGAAGGTAGACTCCATGAGGGCAGAGACGTAGTGTGTCTCTGTGCCTGGAACAGAGTATTGAACTGTGGTGATTTAACTATGTGAATGCTCACACCTCCTCATGCTGAATTAAATTTAAAAAATTTAGAACTGAATCATATACAGGTACATTTCTTCACTTCCTTTCTCCCTACTAATCCAGGAAATATCAATACCAATGATTCTATGAATTATTTATGGTTCAACCTGAGGTTCTTCTAGATAAACATTTCATACTTAAAAATATACTGATTTTTCAAATATGTGATATTAGCCATTATTTTTAATACTCACTTTATATTATAATTATAATCCTGGCATAAGATACTGGCAAACGAACCAGTGAAAGGGCAGTACAGGACACAGGTTTTGATGTCTGTAGACTTAAAATCCTGACTTGGTTACTTAATATTCATTCACTCTTCAGCAAGTTATTTAATCTTTGTGATTTTAATATTCCCATCTATGACTTGTAGATAATGAGACCTACTAGAGCATCATTTCAATATTAAAAAACTTTAATTTATATAAACTAAGAGAAAAGTACTTGGGTAGATTGCAACTATTCAATAAGTGTTAACTATTATCAGTTTAATAGGAAAACTGATCACAGTTTTGATATCCTTGAGAATACAAACATTTGTATTTTTTAAAAGTTAACACAACGATTTTCAAAAATTATTGAGGCAGAATGATTATTACCAAAATGGAAAGGACAAAATTCATTTTTATAAACGATGATCCTTGTTTTTCCCCAACTCACACTGCCTTACTTATACCTAGAGGAATCTTGCCATCCAGTGGTTGATCAGGATCATAGCAAGCAGTAGTGTGTGATTCCAACCACAAATACCATCCTAACTGCATTCTTAGTTAGAGTGTTTTTTGAAAGTCATTGGAATCAGGTGTTCTTTGGCAATAAAAACATAAGGATAATTAATTACAGGATAATTAATTACCCTGCAGAAGCAAAATCTAGCCTGGACATTAACATTGTAAAAAGGGCCTGTATTTTGATACAAGACAGAAAAGGGTTCAGATCTTTATTATTTTTCTATGACTCTATCTTTCCAAAATTAATTTATCTTAGCTTCAGTGACCTTTTTCCTTTTGTAATCTCAAAATTGCCTCAATTTTTTATTGGAAACTAAGGTAAATACAAACAACTTACACACACTGTTCCATAAGTAAATTAATTTTTTTAAAAACTGCCTCCCAGGTCTTGCAATAGAACTTTGCTGCCCATCCTTGAATTTCCACTACAACCCTGCCAAGGTTCTCTTCCTTCCTCCCCAAGTAGCTACTATTCTGACCTAGGTGTGCTACCCCTAACTGCAGTACTGACAACATCTTAAACATTTTGATATGTCTTTTAAGCTTCTTTTAATCTGCAGGGTCCCTGTTCCATTCTCAACCCTCTCATCTTTGAAGAACCCATATGGGCTGCATCTTCCCCCACCCTGGAAAGGTTGGCTGCGCTGACTGCATTGTCCTGGTACAGCTCCAGGCCCTACACTGTCTCCTCCAGTTCTTGAAAATTGATCGCTGGATTTGGAGGCTTGACCCATTCAGGTTTGATTCCTTTGGCAAAACTGTTCTTGGGGCTGGGGAGATGGCTCAGTAGAGTAAACGCTTCCCTGGCAAGTGCAAGGGTCTGAGTTCAATCCCTGGTTCTTCCAAAAAAAAAAAAAAAAACCCAACCAAAAACCTATGTTCTTTCTTCAGGGACCACATGGTGCCACATTAACAGCTATTATTTTCAATGACTATATCCATTAGTTTATGGAGAACACAAAATGGTCATATCTATTCAGATAATTTCTTTTTCATTTATTGTTTGAAAACCCTTCACAAAAGGATGTTTTTGCTCATCTTCTCTTTGATGACTAGTGGCAGTCGTATAAATAAGGGAGAATGTAGAGCTTAAATATTTTCTTTTATTCATTTCTCTAGTAAATTGATGTTCTATCCTCCCTTGGAGCTGACCAGTTTTTAAGTCATATGTAAAAATGTGGTGTGTATGTTTCAACTAATTGAGGTAATTACCCAATTGTGACTTAAATTTTGGCCAGTGGGGGTCTCTTCACATTGGCTCCTGAATTCTCTGAACACGATGCTGATAATCTCTGAGAGTATTTTTACCATCTGGTGTGGAAGGCACTCCAGGTCCTCCTTGCACATTTCTTTCTCAGACCTGGAGTCATCACTTCTCCCAGAAACTCTTGTTTCTTTTCTAGGAGTTTGCATTGATAAGCCAAAGTCTGTGTGCTCTGGCTTCCCTGGTTACTGGGTTCATTGCTTTTTCTAAGCCTTTTTGTAGGCAGACACACAACACATAGCCACACACAGAGTTACACATAAAGTGTGTATGAACACATGTACTTTCAAAGCAAAGTAGCTTATAAATTCATAGTGATACTCCCAATTTAAATCAGAACTACAGGATTTTAAAAAAATCTTCTATCTTGGGACCTGTATTGCTTTCTCCTACATGGTTGACCCTGAATCTCAAGGATATGAAGTATAATGTAATTAGAATATCCCTCATTCTCAGCATAACATGAAAGTTATATAACTGGCAGTGTCTTAAAATATTTTAAATGAATAGGTATGTTTAGTAGTAAAACTTGATTTATTTACATATAGTTAAAATTAAATATTTGTGCTGTGTATGTTACTAGAGAATATAACCAGTATATATTTATTATATCTTCTTCCTTTTAACTCTCAGTGTTGACATTATGTTCAATACAGTACTATTTAACACTGGTCTTTGTTTTG
This sequence comes from Ctenomys sociabilis, assembly GCA_004027165.1. Taxonomy (NCBI): domain Eukaryota; kingdom Metazoa; phylum Chordata; class Mammalia; order Rodentia; family Ctenomyidae; genus Ctenomys; species Ctenomys sociabilis. Next base: position 150,037 of record PVKA01000869.1, read on the forward strand.
ATATCTTTCTAGGCATTCTGGATCGCTAAAGATTTTCTTATTGGGTTTTAGCTGGAAATCCAAGGAACAAATGTTCCATGAGTTTCTGCATGCCAAAACCTATTTTCACATATAGCCAGCTCAGAGTTGATGTTGCTCTTGCATATTCTCAGCCCACATCATCTTCTCTCCGTGGTTGTATGTTATTCTCTCGATATATTTTTACGCATAAAGTTATATTAATGAAAAGTTTAATGTGAATATATGTTAATCTAAGTGGTTTTTCCTCATAAGTCATTTATTCTTTTTTTCCTTTCTGGCCAAAAGATACTGTAATTTGGAATTTCAAATCTTTCAAATCTTTCTTTTTTATTTCAATTTCCTTGAAATTTTTAAAATTGCATTTATTTGGTTTCCTAGATTTGGTTTATTTCTTTTCAAGGAATTCTATATATGATTCATATGTTCACTCTTTATTGTCTCTCTTCAATATTTATATGTCTTTCAAATCCTTTTACGTATTTTTTAAATTAATATTTTAATTTTGTTCTTTCATTTCATCTTCTATGTCTTTTAAGGTATTATGTACCATGTTATTCATTCTTGCTTTTCTTCATACTTGCAAATATTATATTATTTTATTTTGAATTACTTTCTCAGTATTATTAGTTCATTCCTGAATTTTCCTAATTTTGACCTATGTTGTGTTTCTCATGAATCTTTTTCTTATACATTTTAGCTTATTTTGAAATAGAACATTTTAATTTTGATCAGTTTGGTGGTTTTATTTTTGGGGTGTATTGTGTCTGTGAGGATACTGTTCTGTTCCTCTATTTCTTCATGCAACCGTATAGGATTTAACTGTGCTACTTTTCTGTTGATCATTTTAATGTGAGTCTAGTCTTATTAAATTTTTAGAATAATGGTCCAGGTAGTTCTTCTAGTTTGACAGAGCATTCAAGTCTGCTTTATGCTTCCTCAGTGATCCAAAATTGGGTGACTTGTTCCTGAGATTCCCTGCTCCTATTGGCCACCCCATTTTTTTTTTCAAATAGACTCTCTCTTGTTTCTGTCCTGCCCGGTTTTGATTTTTCCTGTTTCCAGTGATGTATTCAGTCTGGAAAAGGAGCTCTAAGAGGTCAGTTTCAAGAACCCATAGGGTCTAGACTATTTTTTAATTCTTGTTAGCCTTTCCTTTATAATAATTCAGTTCTGAAAACATCTACATCTATTAAGGATTTTTAACACTGTGAACATTATGCTAAGTATGTCACACATATTCTCTCTTCTCCTTGCACCCACCTCATTTTATGGATTAAAAAAACCCCAGGGCTTCTAGTGTGGTCTGTAAGTGCTCTACCACTGAGCTACAGCTCTGGCATCATACGTTATCTCCTTAAATCCTCAAAAAAGCCTTTTGAGGTAAGTGCTATCCTAGCTTCACTTTGAGGGGGAAAAGCAAGGCATAGAAAGATGACTGATTTGCTTAGTCACAGAACTAGTGTGAGTCTCCTGGTTTTTGATATAGAAAATAAAAGCTTCTCCACTTGGAGAAGTAAAAATAACATAATGAACTTGCTTGTTCCCATGAATGTATCAGCCCCTTCAACCGCATTATGGACAAAAATAAGCTATCAATTCTACTCTTCAGCAGAACCAAAACTCCCTCCCCTCCTAGACATCTACAATTCTAGAGCTTAACTTCTATCCTCACAATAATGCATGACTCATCAAACTTCGCAAGATTTCTGTTTTAGTTGCCGGAAGTTTTTCTCATTGTAGAACTCATTCCACTGGAAGACTGGCTTAGGTACAAGTGCCAGATTATTTAAATGTCATGAAATGGTCTATGGTGCCTTTTTAAACTCCATGAAATTGGCGTCCAAATAGGTTTCAAATGTTCACCTTCTTAAACTTCTAATTTGAAAACTCTTCAAATCTATGGCTTTTCTCTAGGTTCTACTTGTATTTAGAGTAATTGGAAATTTACTTTTCTTAATTTTCTAGGTTCTACTTGTGTTTAGGGTAACTGAAAATTTGGTTTTCTTAAAACTTTAATTTTTAAATTTTTATAGGTCTAAGGATCAAGCACAAGGTCTTGAGCATATTAGACAATGAGCTACAGCACCCTAAGCTACACCACCAGATTCTCTTGAAATCTTTGCATGATTCATTTTCATGATATACTTAGACTTTCCCTAGAGAATGCAAAATGCTCTGGTTATTGCACAAATCCTTTGATAGTAGGAATTTCCAATAAAGCCAATGAGAGCTTGTCACAAAGAACAGTTCCAATGTTTTTCATTTATTCATTTACTCTTTAGGTATGTATTGAGTACTATTCACTATATAATAAATATTAAGAACACAAAAAGAAGCATAACTTGTCTAGGGCTAGGTGGAGATTCCATTCTGCATAGTATATAGTACTATGGAAGTTAATTGATAAAATGTGAGCCCCAGCCAGAATGTTAATAAAGCCATACCACTACTACACAATTTAATGGATGGAAAATATCAAGAAAACTTCAAAATTTGTTTTTTACAACAAAGAAATGTTCAATGGCAATTTTAAAAATATCCTAGTTCGTTGTAAATACAGAGTGAAGTAGCATTAAAAAGTATCAAAGACATTAAGAAACTTTCTTTATGTACATTTTAAATAAAAATTATAGGTAAAATATTTGTTTTTACCCAGTATTTGGCGTATCTCTGGCCATTCTCTCTGTACTTCTAGTGCGGACTTCAATTTAGCACACAAAGGGACATAATCCATGTAATCGATTAATACACGAACAATGCTGCCTACTAGGTGTTTCATCCAAGGAACTGTAATAAACTCACAGAACTGAGATAATTGATAAATTCAGTTTAGTAGTATTCTTAAGGTACCACACATATAGAGCACTCAATTTTATTAGGAAAGAACATATGGCATTATTTTATAGAAAATAAGGGATCCCTACCAGTCACAAGCAGCCATGTTTGCTTGTTTCCATTAGCTATTTTCCCTGGAGACTGGCATGGCTTTTTTGTGACTGTGATTAACGTAATTGAGAAGAATCATGTTTTTCTCCATCTGGCCCCAGTACTCCATCAAATAAGCATCAAGTGACTAATTACATTAATTTTTACGTTCTGTATTTTGTTTCCAAGTCAAGAAAAATAAACAACATATTTTTGTGGCTAACTTTATACTTATGCCCTCATATTGCAAACTAAAGAAAATCAAGAATAAGAAATGCATAAAAATTAAATTTTCCTTTTTTCTTATAACATCCCTAAGTGAGTGAAAGTTTATGAGTTAGGCCGAGACTACACATTCTGCACAGCACATGAAACATCCTCTAGGATAGAGCACAGATTAGGTCACAAAGCCAGCCTTAACAGATATAAGGTCAAAATTATGTCAAAGATATTTTCTGAGCACAGTGATATAAAACTAGAGATCAACAACAGGCAGGGGGCTAGGGAGATGGCTCAGTGGAATAACACTTCCCTGGCAAGTGCAAGGGCCTGAGCTCAATCTCTGGTTCCAACATAAAAAACAAAAACAAACAAAAAACAATAGGCAGAATTTTGGGAGCTTTACAAATTCCTGGGCATTAAATATCATACTTGTGAGGTATTTCTTGGTTAATGAGTAAATGAAGAAATCAAAGGGGGAAATTAAAAAATGTCTTGAGGCAAATAAGAGTTAGGATAATGACCTTACACACCGAAGAGAAAGATGTAACTCACCGGATTGTCTGTTATTACACAAGATGTCCAACCTGGAAGTATTTCTTCGTCCATTTTGGACCACACAAATGAATTTCCAAAGATGTCCCCATGCATGCAGTCAAAGCACATCTCCACTTGATAACCGTGATTCAGTAGTAACCGCAGCATGACCTCGTCATTGAGAGCATATTGGATGACACTGGGGAAATGAGTGTCATTCACACGCATGAAGTAGCAATTGACGTTAGCCCCGTGGGAGAGAAGCAGCCGGACAATTTCATGATTATTGGCCCTCACCGCCACGAGGAGACAGTTGAGGGGATCCAGGTTTGGGTCTGCACCTGCAGCCAGAAGGACTTCTGTGCAATGGATGTCATTATTAGAAACGGCAAAATACAGTGCTGTCTTCCTTTCGTCCTCATAGCTCTTGGAAATGTGATCGGCAAGTAGGGCGTTGATATCAAAGCCACTTTCAATGAGCAGTTCTAGGCACTGTGCGCTCTGTCCATCTGCTGCCGAGTGAACCGGAGTTAGACCACTTTTCCGAATGGCATTTTTGGATGTTACTGGGATAAGATATTTTAATGCACTAAAACAAACAAAAAGACATCTCTCAAATATCCATATGGCATAAAGAGAACTAAGAAAGTAAATAAACTTTTCTTGCTAGAAAAATGAATAGAATTTGTTTATTTTCTCATATTTCTTGTTTTTATTTTCTCTTATACTTCAATGGTTAACCTTTTTCCATCAAAGTCCTACTATTTGGTTTAATATAGTTTAGTTCATTTTTTATTATCCTTCTCATTCAGATACTCTGGGGAGCATGTTGGATCTTATATGTTTGGCTTTAGATGTGACTCCTCAGGACCCTTCCTCATCTTTTTTTGTGGTACTGGGGATTGAACTAAGGACCCTGTGCTTGTCAGGCACGTGCTTATTCTACTGAGCTATCTCCCCAGCCCACATAACTTTCTTTTTTTTTTTCATCTTCTAATTCTTCTCTGAATAATCTAAATTATATTAGCCAATAATGCTATTTGATAAAAGTATTTCAAAAGCTCTTCTGATGGCATTTAATAACTTTTCATGATCTTGACCATTAGAACCACCACGTCATAGAAAGTGATAACTGGAATCAAACTTGGATATCATTTAGAATAAACATTTTCCTTAATAGAATAATAAAGTCTCCAGGGCAAAAACCATTTAGCTAAGATCATAGTTACATGTAGAGATTTGACTTTGACCTCAAAATTTATACTAATTATTCCTCATTAACTGACCCATAAGTATTCAGTTATTTAACATTGGCCATGTATATAACCTGTCTCTGACCGTATAACTTACAATTGAATTTTTAGCCAAGATAAGTTTTTATTTCATCAAACTTGTATCAATCCCATCCAAATAACTGACACAGCTTGTGTTTCTAAGTACATGAGACAAATACTTGTGAATTTCACACTTGGCTACCCAACTTGACAAGCGTAAGAGCCACAAGCAAGGATAACTTGATCTGTTGTGCCTAATTCAGAACTCCCATGTGTGAATTTATGAAGACTGGGAGGAAATCCAGGTAAACTTCAACAGCATGTCACTTAGCATCAATTATGCATCATTAGCTCCTTAACTTATCCAACATGGCCACTGAAAATGATAATACTACTATTTCAAAGTTTCTGAAGTTATGAAATAGATTTAATTGCTAATACCACCTCTTATGGTGGATGTTTAATATAGTGATTTGAGACCTATAGTAGTGATGTGTTGATAACATATGATTTAAATATGCATTCAAACAGCTGTATGGAAAAAATCCAAGTTTATAATGAAATTTTATATTTTAGAATACATTTACCTTTATACTATAATAATCTGAAGATGATAGAAGATAATTATAATAGCTTATTATATTGTTACAAAATTCAATTCTTGTCAAAGGTAAAATTTTAGAAACTGTATAGCCTTTTGTTACCACATTTTAAAGTAGACACTCTTGAGCAGCCCGTACAAAATGTTCAGTTATAATTTGGTCCATCTAAAAGAGTATAGAAGAGCATTTCTTTTCACTATTAAAGTAGTATAAATTCATTTTGTGCAAATATAAGAACATAAAAAGAAAGAAGAAAATCAAATTACTTCTAAGCATTTCAATACAAGCCTTGGGAACACATGTTGCCTATTTTGCTGTGGATTTGGGCAGCATCCTAGACAGGGGACGTGTGATAATACTGTGTACATGATTTTGCAATTTTAGTGTAAACTTATCCCCGCTAATGTAGTACTCACAGATAATGGCCCTCATAGGCAGCTCGGTGTATGGGGAGGTGGCCCGCTCTGTTGGGTACGTTTCCGCTTCCGCCATACTCCAGCAGGAGAGCGATGCAGTCAGGATTACCCCCGCCCGCTGCCTCGAACAGCACTGATGCCCCGTCATCCGCCAAAGCAAACACATCACCACCTGGTGGCACAAACATAGCACAGGGGGACAGGACAGCAGTGCGAGGCTAGTCCCCTTAAAACAAGCTGTTGCTTTCCTTTCTGGTTAGAACTCAAAGTTAAACCAACAAATTAATTTTCACAGTGGACAAATACTTCCAGAAAAAGGGGTCATTAGACTATTAAAAATAATCAGTGATAATAATTAACACTGTATCTACTTCAACAAATATTTGTTGACTATATGATGTGTAAAAGTGTCACCTTAAAATGAATTAAATTTGACTTAATTGAAATAGAAGAATCAGACAACATGTCATCATAAAACATAAATTGTATGATATGCCAGCAACATTGATTCTGCAAAGCATAACACAAGGGCAGGAAGATTCTATTTGATTACGGCTGAGGCAAGAAGCTATTAACTCCTGTGCATTTATCTATCTGTATCTGTAGGTGGAGTAATACATATTATTTCATGTGGATTCTTTAATATAGAGATGATGCTACACTGAGACACTTTAAAAACCATTAGTGTATTCACCATAGATGCTACTTGGGGGGTTATGTGATCCTAGCTTTCATTTACAGGTGAGGAAACAAGAGTAGATAAATTGCTAACATTTTGAGCAGGTGGCACTGTATATTTTTAATTTAAAGGATCATCCCATAATACAACTCTCACAATTTCTCTCATAAGCAGCATGATGTATACAGGAAGGTGCCCTGAGCTGTTAGGTATATTTTTACTTCCTTCATAATAGAAAGGGGTAAGAAGGTAGGAGTAGGTAGCAAGAACCAGTTTATGAATTAGGTGTCTTAACTGTTGGTTGCACATTTATATAAAATACTTAAATGGTCTAAAGAGGGGCAAGGTCACAGTCTGTTGGGGAAAATTAAGGTAGAAGTTAGAGGCAGTATTTCAAATGATTGACTCGAGTTTTGCTGGAATATATTCCAGGGCAGGGCAAAGATCTGATCCACACTAGGCAGAGGGGAATATCAGATATGTCTGATCATAATGATAGTCTACTTTGGCTAGGATCTGAGGATACAAGATAGGAATAGTGAAGCATGAACCCAGGAAAACAATTCAGATTGATGTAGTATAGAGTATTTCAATGGCCTTTTAAGGAAAGGATCCTTAGTTGCAGTGTGTAGCATGGATGGGCAAATGGAAAAGTGGAGAATTGTGAGGAAATGATTATACAGGTTCAGAGAAGATGAGAGAGATGCCAAGGATGGCAGCTGGATGAGGCCTTATCAACTGATGGAATTAGAAAATAAAATGATGGTGGAATTAGAGATACACCTAATTTTTCCGTCCTCGTTGAGGTATGTTATGATATTGGGATGTGGAAAAAAGAGGAGGAATTCAGTGTAGGCAAAGATACAGGTAGGACCTGGATGGAAACCACGCTGTTTCTAATTAGATCAGACCTGAGCTTTTGAATCTATCAGTTGTAATACATGGGGCTTATTTCAGCTGCAGAAGGGAGTTTATGGTGGAAGCAGGATACAGGCCTGAGAGCCTCGTGCTTGGTTCTATTTGGAGCTGAAAGAGGAACCCACAGAGTGGAGGAGAGAAGAGTCACAGAAGCAGGAAAGACACCAGGGAAGTGGTAGGGTTTTTCCACGTACCTTTGTGGATTAGATGTTCCAAAACATCACAGTGACCGAACTCTGCAGCAACCCCTAGCGGGGTGATTCCAAACCCATCTCTCAGGTGCACATTGCCTCCGTGGGCTAGGAGCAAAGATATGATGTCTTTCCGGCCTTGCTTGGCTGCTTCATGCATTGCCGACCATCGCTTGACACAGGGGTGGTCGAGGCTGGCGTTGTGCTTGATCAGAGCAGATACCATGTCAAAGGAGCCTTTTTTAACAGCTTGAAAATGATTTTTAAAAAGAACAGCCAACAGTAGAGATATTAACATAAATAACTCACATAGTATTAATTAACAAAATTAATATAAAATGGATATTAGCTATTTTTATTGTATATTGTATAAAATACTGTATTTAACATATCCAAATATCTATTCATGGAGTTTAAATACTCAGGATCGCATTCCCTTTTTGTTAAAGCTCAATGGGTGCTAAGAGTTACATGGAAAATGCTGTGTGGACTGTTTCCAAACTTCAATCCATTCACTAACAAAGTGGGTAGATTGGGTTGTATAAAATATGCAGAGTATGAGTACAGTACCCAGTGCAAAATGGGACATCAGTAAATTATTTGTAGCATTGTATCATTCCCAGGAACCTGGAGCCATATATATACTGACAGGAAAACTGTCAGGAAAAGGTGCCCTTGAACTCGCACAAGACCATACTCATGTTAGCTGGCATGAAAGGAGCGGTTTATTGATAGCAACTAGCATGTGCCAGGCTGCTCAGAGGACCTGAACTGCAGCAATGGCTGGGGCGGCAGGCACCTTATAGAGCAGGTGGGAATGAGGAAGGAGAACCATAGTGTCCTTCGCTAAGCCAGGGTGTTCTGGGCAGGTGGGAATGGGAGAAGGGGAGTATAGATTATCCCTCGCTGGGCCAGGGTGTTCGGGGCACAAAGTATAGCTTACTCCTTGAAGTAAGCTGGAGCAAAGCTATACACATTAGCAGCCACACGCAGACAGTCAAGGTTAAATCTTTGCAGCCCAGTTGCGATTGGCACATCTGAGAACATCGGAAGTTGTGCGAGGAAAGGGGACCCACAGCTGGGTGCCTTAGTATCACAAAGTTTATGAAGTTTTCCCCCATAGAAATGTTATTCTCCCCACCAACAGTAAGCACTGAGTGGACTTTACTAAGCTTTCATGGAGACCTAGCAATAGGACTATGAAGAATCTAAGCAGGTCCGCTGTTCTAAATGGATGAAGTATGTGAGAGAGACTTAACCAGAAGTCTCTCTGTCCTGTCACCCTACTGGCTTCTCAGGGTTGAGACCATACTGCTAAGAGCCCCTTCTTTTTGTATTATTCGTAGGTTGCCCCTGTTAAGATGCAAATTTCCAACACATAGAACACATTTTACTGTATCACCAAGTAGAAATTTTAATAAAAATAGATGTCAGATTTCCTCATCCATTTATTTATCATTCATTCATTCACTTATTCACTTTATGTTCAGATGAATGGCTTTTTGTTGAGGAGGGATGGCTCTCTAGAGAAGAAACTCATGCTGTCTTCTGTTTGAAAAGAGGCTCATCATGAACCTCACTGGGACAGGCAGGAAAGAATTTTGTGTGTAAGATCCCACAACATTGCGAGATTACACACAACATTCTGGGTGGGAAGGAGGTAGAATGCAGAAAGATCTACGTGGTTAGGGAAGGAAGTGACTTCAGATGATGTGATGGGGTAGAGACGAATGTTGTCTTGCAGTCACTGGCTAACACAGAATGTGTTGACAAATGCATCTCCCCAAGTCACCCATCTGCGGCTGGCAGCTCTAATTGCAGTGAATTACCTCATCGTAGGTGCGTGACTGTAGAGCAAACTCCAAGCAAGCTAAATGAGCTATGAGAAGTGTATCCTCACTTATCTCCTTGCCTTTTATAATTGGAAAAATGGTATTAAAATAATGAGCTTCTTTGATCATGATTGGTTTTCCTTTTATTTCATACAATAGATTGAATAGCAATATTAATCTTTCTTCATCAAATAACAACATATGAATGCCACCTTCAACTTTAAAAATTTCTTTAAAATTAAAATTTACTTTCTATTAAATTTTTTGGTGCCAAGGACATAATTTCAAGATAAATAGGACAAATGATGGGAAATGCCTCCCAAGCTAACCTATAAAGACATCATTAACCAAAAAGTGACAGAAATAATGAAAACTATTAAGACACAGTTTTGAAATAATACAACTTATTAAGTGTTGTATGAAAATGAAAAACTTCTGAAGTTTTATATGTAAATTATATATATATATAAATTCATTAGAATTTAGAATTTCAAAATTCAGAAATTATTTAGTATTCTTCAGAGTTTTTTTCAGAATCTTTTACTATTTTAATTTTCAAGTTTATATCTTCAATAACAAATGCTTTAAAAATACCAAGTTTAAGTTTAAAGTAGGGAATAATATAAAAAACTTTACTTGAATTGTAGGCCTTTTTGAATATTAATAGCTGTTGGCTTTTCTTTTTTATTATAACATTTTCATTTTCTTTCTTTTTCTGGTACATTCTAGTACATTCTGTTTCATATACATTGCACATGTAACTTCCTTATTAGCTACGAATGATTCTCTGACTCACAGAATGGGCAGAGAAGAGAGATTTTTCTGAGGCATCCAGACAAGGGCTGGAAGATTGAAAGTGGAGATGGAGTGAATTTGTGAGAACGAGAAAGTCAAAAGTGAAAGGAAGTGATGTGACCCTGGGACAAGATCAGGAAGGATGGAGGGGAGAAGCTCGAAGGTTGTGCCGAGCCACTCCCAAGCTTCCTCTTCACCCTGGATGAGCATGTGCATCTCCAACTGAGAAAAGTGACACCAAGTCTTGAGGGATGCACAGAGGCAGGGAACATGGGAAATGGCCTTAGTAAGTGTCTGATCACCACAAATCAGATAGCCACCGCCCAGCAAGCAACTATGCAACATGACTGTGATACATCAAAGTGTACTGGATAACAGCTGTTTCGCTTACAAGGAAACAGGTCACCAGAGGCACTGAAAGTAATTACAGGGTTTTTGGTCATTTATGGATATTCTTTTTTTTTTTTTTTTTTTTTTTTTTGCAGAACTGGGGATTGAATTCAGGCCCTTGCACTTGCCAGGGAAGTGCTTATTCTACTGAGCTATCTCCTTGGCCCCGATAGATATTCTATAAACAGACAAGATCAGGCCAAGAAGCATGTTAAAAATGGAATTGCACAGAAAAAGGAAAAATATTTCCTCCCTTTTTTTATCTCCCCTGTAAGTTAATCAACTATTTGTAGCATATTTCATGCAATAATTCTGTATTTGCAAAGTGAAATAATATACAACTCTGAAAATGTGTCCATTTTGAAGGAATAGATTATCTATAAAAATATCAAATTCATGGATGCTGCTGCAAATATCTATGGCATATGCTAGCATTTATATAATATTACAGATCATATTAATAGTGAAAAATAATCCAGACATGGTTATTATACTTAATCTCTTTAGATCCTGCCTAGGAAAAAGAGTTCTTAGTTATTAAAGAAAGTCACAGTGCTATTGTGACAAACAGTCTGGTTAATATATGTGTAAAAGCTTCTGTCTCTTCCTCAGCATTTACATTACCCCTTTTCCTGCTAGCAGTAGAAACTCCCAAGTGTTAGCTGGTTATAGACTCTCCAGGTAAGAACTAAGAGCCACAGCCTCCCTCACTCATGGAGCACAATCTGAGCTAACACAATACGACTGGGATGACTGGACACTGTCCATGTCATCTTCTTAAATTGTAGATGTCCCAGGGCTTCTGTTCTTTCATGCTTGCTCCCTAGGAAACGGTGACATTTGGAGAAATCTTGGAAGCTCTTGTCATGGTGGCCAACCCACCTTGCAAATCTTAGACCTCTAAATGTGGTAGGAAAATGACTTATTTTAAAATCATTTTTTTATTTGCTTGCTTTATGTCTCTTTTGTTGTTGTTAAAGAATATTTACCAGTGCCATAGCCATCATATTCAATTCTTTGTTCTAATCTGAATTTAGAAAAGCTCAAAGGTCTGACATGGGGTGAGAGTGAGGAACCGTTAGCTCAGATTAGCAACCTCTTTCAGTCATTTCTTCATCCCTGAGTTCAAAGAGTTTAAGCTGTTTGATGTCTCTGCATACTCACTACTTCATTATGTACCTGGTTCACTGTGATATACATTTATTACAGCATTTACAGAACAATTTTTTCATTTAAATCACGTGTAGCTCTCCTACTAACTAGTGATGGCAACTTGTTTACAACCTCCAGGGACACAAAGCAGCCTGCACCAGCAAGTGTGCCACAGGTCTACCTCCACTGATCGATTCCTTGAGGAAGACTCATTCGTTCATCCTTGTATCCAGGTTGCCCAGCATGCCATCTGCTCTAATGTGACTTTCTCAAGGCATTTTATTATCTTGATATTGTTCCATGCACATCATCAAATGAGTAACATTAAAACTTTTCTAAGTTTCCTTAAATCAAAATGTCACCCCTAAGGCTAGCAACTCACAGATTTCAGGTGTTAAAGTCCAAATTCTTGCTCCATCATCTTACAGTCCATAGGACAAAGGAAATATCATCTCTGGTCATTTGTAGTTGGTCTCACCTCTCTTTGCTTCCACAAATAGTCCTTTTAATCCTCATTGTTCAACAAGTAGCAGGATTCCCAGGTATGATTAACGGAACCTTCAGATTTGCCATCTTTCCTTGGTTGTGTCACAGTTGTGATTTCCTCATACATTCCAAGCTCTGCATTTGCTCCTCAGAATCTACTGGTTCCACTGTGTTCTAATTTTGCCTTATTGTCCTAATGAGGACCTGCTGTCTATCTTTTGAATCTCCAGCCTTATCTCTTCCTTTTGGTTACATGTTGTTGCACACACAATCCTCTTTCTAACTGGATCCTACTTTAGAAAGTGCTGTATTCTTTTAGACTTGACATCTCTGGTCTAATTAAAACTAGTTCAGACTACTCCTGAATTTACTGCACTCTCTATAATTGAGATATATGTGTCTTTCTACAGGATGTAGCTATTTTCACATTACCTCTTTCTGGGAAGGCAAGGCAAAATCATAGGGTGGTGAATGGGAGTTAGCAGAGGATCTTAGAGAAAGGGAGCAATTGTGGTCACATAATTCTAGCCCATACTCAGTGGTTTGTAGTAAATACTTATTAAATATACTAAATATTTATGATGTCAAACTAAGTAAGTTATAGAAAAAATATCATTTACCAATCAGAAGAGGTGTCTCTCCTTTATCATTTTTTGTGTTGGGACATACTCCCTTTTCTAATAAAGACTTTACATTTTCCACCAGACCAGCTTTGACTGCCAAAGTCAAGGGTGTTTCTCCATCATAGGTCTTGAATTCCCAGAGTGTCTTGTAGGATGCTGAAATGACCAAGAATCATGTGGAAAATTTTCAAATATGTACATACATGATATTGCACAGATAAGAATAACTCAATGCTACATGCATCGATTGATCAGTAATTGATGATAGCAGGAAGACTAAAAAGGAGATATGACAAAAATTTGCCAGGGAGTGGTGAGGATAAATAGACAGACATGAATTTGCTAATCAAATTGAGAGTCAGAAAACCAAAATAGAGTGGCTTTTTAAAAAGTTACTGAAAAAAACAAAGAAAAAAGAAAAAATATATATTAGGGCCAAGAAGATGGCTCAGTGGAATAAGTGCTTCCCTGGCAAGTGCAAGGGCCTGAGTTCAATACCTGGTTCTGCAAAAAAAAGAAAAGAAAAAGCTACTGATTCTTACTTCTTGATACCTTGTAAATCAACTCTCCAATCCCTCTTGTTATTATTTAAATTGTATATGAAATTATTTTTGTTAAATAAGATATGTAAATGTGGAAATAATGTATTTGAATAACTATATTAATGTGTCAGAATATGTTAGAAAAATACTGCCTTTAATGTCATCTTATATCAGTCTTTCTATGCATCTGGTTTTCTAGCTGGTTCACTAAGTTTCACATACTTCTTATTATCTCCCAGAACTTAGAAGTACATAGTAAGCCACTCTGAAGGTTAAAAATTAAGGCATTCTCAAAGTTCAGTAAAATTCTGAGATGGGAAAAGTGTGTTATAATATAAAAATTATTATTTACATTTATTACTGGGTTGATTAAAAGCAATACCTGTTAATGGGTACAGTTAGAAAAACTGATGAATATGAGAATTATGCGTTGCAATACATAATAATCTTTTGGTAATTCTTAAGTCAACTAATAGTTCAAGATGAAAACTTCAAACATGACTTTCAAAAAAATTCCATGTTTGAATCAATTCACAATAGGTAAAATCTTTTATCACTCATAATTGATAACCAATTGCTACTAATTGTTCATATTCTTAGATAAAAAGTTGTGAAAGGTAAACTCCAAATGTCACAAAATGTGTTAAGTATTTCCTAATGAGTTTAAAACATGGGCACTGCCTTTTTCAAATTCTAAAAACACTTCTATCATTGGAATAATTGCAACTTCATTGTTTTGTTACATTTGATCAAACGTTATGTACTCTCTTACCATCCAGGACAATTTCTAGTATCTGTTGAATGGGTTGAACAACAGCTTCATGCAACGGAAACCATCCTTTCTCATCAGCTTCATCCAGTGCATCCTTACATTTCATACACTCCTGGAGCTCAAGGATGTGACCTAAATTAAATGCATGTACTGAGTGACACATCTTAACTTATGCAGTGTTAGTTCCAGTCTGTCCCTCTGTCTAAAATATACTTACTAACCTTGATTTATGGCCTCCACGAGTTTTCTGTTTTGATCACTTTGTGGCACAAATCTACCAGAAAAGAAAAACAAACCATATTTATACTAGTGATATAGTTTCAGGAATTCAACTTTTTAAATTTACATTGAGTACTTAGTAATAATTGAAATAAGGTCTAAAGGAAATGCACACAAATTTATTATATCCATTTTTAAAATCTCAATGCCTGAGTCATATGCAGAACTTATTTATGATATATCAGATTTAAGAACACCAGTGGAAATTGTAAAAGATATGGAGCTATGCCTAAGGTCTCCCTGAACAGTGAAAAAGAAGAAAATGATCAAATTCAAGATTAGAATTACCAGGGGCTGCGGGGGGCTTCGATTCTCCTGGGGCCTGCTGTGCACTGAGACTGCAATTGAGACTGGACATGGAGGTGTGCGCCTATAATCCGAGCTCTTGGGAGGCTATAAACAGGTAGATCACTACAAGTCTGATCTTAGTAGTGAGACCCTGAACACCTTGTAAACCTTCCCTAAAATTAAAAAAAAAAAAAAGATTAGAATTACTAGGTTCAGCCTAGTACTCTGTCTGGGTGTTCATTTCTTCAACCATAAAAATGGTTGGATTAAGTAGGATCTTTAAGATAGAGTTTCCAAGTTTGAAAACTCTACTCAGTAGATGTTTGTTGTTTAGAACTTAACAATTATTATTAGACACTTACTGAGGAGTTTATTTGGGAAGCATTTAAAGTTTTTAGTCAAATCATCTATAAGTGAAAAGTTAAGCAAACTCACAATCACTTGCCAGCAGGTTATGATTTAACCCTTCATAGTAATTCTCTGGTTATGTGTGTGTATGTGAATTAAATAAAAGCATATAATTTTATAAAAAGATTTAACTATATTGAGAAGAACTATTTACTAGCATTCTAGAGTTTTGATGCCTTCCAGAGAACTCTTAGGTTCTAAAATCTACAATGGAAAGGGAAAAAATGAAAAAGACCAGAAGTTTAAATTTATTAATTCCATTTTAAAAGCTCAAAAGCAATAATTGTGCTGCAATGAGTCTGTTTAAAAGCATTACTCAATTTTGGAACATAAGATTCCAAATATGATAACAGGATGTAAAGGTAAATATTTTTTTTGTCAGAAGTACATTTTATTCAAGGCAATAATTTACCTTTGCTGTTTTAGGCTCCATAACACCTACTTACATACTAAGTTAATATTATACATATTTGTTTACCTATAAAGTTTACCTGAGATGGTAGAAGAATGTGGTATATAATTTTCAGACCTGTCTGAACCTTTGTTGTATAAATTGTACTTCCAAATTTAAATTAAAAAAACAAATTTGCTTAAATTACTCATTGTCTTTTTGACTCTTATTTATCTAAAAAGAAGGAAATCCTACCCAATCTAGTTTAACTACGAATTTTTTATTTAGATAATGTTTTCCACATGAGGTGGGGATTTGTAGAAAGGAGTATGAAGCCTGTGCACAGTGCCTTCATGAGGCTATTAAATTTTCTGCTAGCAAAGAAGGGAAGCATTTTCCCAGAGGAAGAGTTCAGAAGTGAATGCCGTAGGAAATTTCATTGAGAATGCTACCTTTTAGGGTGAAATACGGCCTGACTGGCTTCAATGGATTCTTCAATACTAAGCTGAATATCGTAACTCGTAAGATTATCTTCATCAAGGTCACTGTTAGGATCCATACCTGGTTATAATGTTGAAAGAGACAATTTTTTAATATCAAAAAACAATGTTCAACATCAAGCAGGATTAACATTATAAAAGCAAAATGAAAAACTGAAATGCATTTCTCTTTCCCTGTTTAACAATAAAAATGGAGTTAATATTTTAAGCCTTAAAAATATATATTTTCTTAACCTGGATATTCTAATTGCAAAAACTAGCCCCATTAAGTATCTACATTTTTAAGTTTTACTTTCTTGTCAGTGTTGGCTGAATTCTCTTTTCCCAAGCTTCTGATGTCTGCTAATTTTGGCCCATCTATTCATGGGGCACATAACAAGTTCAAAACTCACCCTAGAAAGAGATGGATCAGTGGTAGTAAAAGAGAACAGTAGTTCCTCTATAGTCTTGAAAACCCAGAGTGTTGGCTGGGGAGATGGCTCAGTGGAGTAAGTGCTTCCCTGGCAAGCACAAGGGCCTGAGTTCAATCCCCAGTTCTGCAAAAAACAAACAAACAAACAAACAAACAAGACAACCCCAGAGTGTTGGTGGTGAAGTCTGCCTGGCCGTAAGCACCATTACAACAGTTGGTGATAAGAACCATCTGAATCACATCTGTAGGCCAGAGGGCAGCCTTGCTGGTCGGTTCCATTCATTGCGTATGTAAGGCTGTCTATCCAATCCAAGCCACTGCTTCTCACAAGTCATTCGCCCTGAGTATAGCACACAAACTGCAAATTATGCTTTGTTCAAGATCAAATTAAAAGAGCAAATATCTCTTTCTACTATTGGATCAATTGTTTTATCCTTGGGAAAGTTTAGTCAATATAGAAATAAAAATAATTATAGCTTTCTGGCTGGAACCACAGAGGATATAGAAGAAAAGAAAAAGAAGATTCCTTAAGAAAAAACAAAGATATTTTGCAGAGTTGAAGATAAAGTGCCTGAGAAAGAAATTTGACCAGGAGACACTTTGTAAGGCATGGAGGAAGCTCATCTATGGAAAAACAGGAACACAGACAGATGTGCAGTACTGAGATCTGAATGGCTAGGAATGACAAGAAAAGATGGCAACTTCTATGTCCCTGCAGAGCCAAAACTGGCATTTGTCATCTGGATCAGGGGTATCAACGGTGTTATCCCAGAGGTCCACAAGGCGTTGCAGCTTCTTTTCCTTCACCAAATTATCAGTGGTACCTACCTTAAGATCAGCATGGCATCAGTTAACACGCTGAGAATTGTGCAGCCATACATTGCATGGGGGCACCCAAACCTGAAGTCAGTGAATGAGCTAGTATACAAGCGTGGATATGGCAAAGTCAGTAAAAAGTGAATGGCCTTGACAGATAAATTCATTGATTTCTTGATCTCTTGGTAAATATGGCATAATCTGCATGGAGAATCTGATTCATAAGATCTATGCTGTGGGAAAATGCTTCAAGGAGGCACATAACTTCCTGTGGCCATTCGAAATGAAGAAAAAGGCACCCATTTTGTGGAAGGTAGAGATGCTGGAAATAGGGAAGATTATATCAACAAGCTTATTTATCTACCGTAGTGTTTTTATGATTTGGTCAGTTACTAAAGTATCTGGTCCCCCCCCCCAAAAAAAATAAAATAAAATAAAATAAACAAAGAAAAATCATTCTAAAGATAAGTTAATTGGGGGCTGGGGAGATTGCTCAGTGGAATAAGTTACTTCCCTGGCAAGAGCAAGGGTCAGAGTTCAATTCCCAGTTCTGCCAAAAAAAAAAAAAGAAAGAAAGAAAGAAAGAAAGAAAGAAAGAAATACAAAAGATAGGTTAATTGAATGAACATGAAATAATCTGGAGTTAGTAGTATTTTTCAAACCAAACCATATTCTCTATATAAATGTTTATATTTTAGAATGTCTTTTCAAAGGAGAGAAAACAGAATCTTTGAGCAGATGATTTCCAAAGCACAGCTGACATGTGCCATCCAATTCTCCTCATTCTTCATGGTAAGACGGTCTTAAACTTAGGGGAATCTCTGAATGTGCTCAGAGCCAATGCCCCTGACTTCTGGATGGTGTGCACAGCAACTTCATTAGGTTCTATTGCTGACCACTTCTGAACAGAAGAGATATAGAGCAGCGACCATGTTCAGAAGGCCCTGTGGTGGTGGCATTGCTCTGCTAAGCCAAGAGCTCCTCGTGCTGGATATCTCACTCTCCTCAGGGCCACGAGGCACCCTGTAGGTCTTCTTTGCAAATCGCTGTTTTATTTTTTACTAAGTTCTTATTTGTTCATGATTTTTCTCCCTCTGAAAGGTTACTACATAAGGACAGGGGAATCATTTGCAACCTCAGAGTGTACAGAACCATAGTCTCCTGGTTTTCTGGTCTCTACATGTGTGTAGAATGAATTAATGAGTTAATACAACAATGCTAGAATATAAACCAGGCTCTGCTTTGTTCTCATAGCTGACCATTTCTCTCAGGAATGGAATTTTTCCCCTCAACATATTTAATTATTCATCACGCTTGGCTTCATTTTTCTCACTTCTGTGCTTTTATAAACTTCCTCTTCCTTCCTCAAGAAGATTCCTGCTTTTGGTGATATCAGTGGCCCACATTGCTTCAAGCCTGGCCCAAGATTATCCTATTGGAAGCTTTTACTGGAATTGACTTTCTCACTAGTCTTCTTCTTTTTTTGTTGGTGGTACCAGGACTCAAGACTTTGTGCTTACCAGGCAAGCACTTGTTCCACTGAGCGGTCTCCCCGGCCTGCCTCACCAGTCTTCTTTATCAGCCAATATCTCTTCTTATGAAACATTTTCCTAACATCTGTGTTTAGACTCATTCTAATTGGCTTTGCTATTTCTGCACATATTTATGTTTTATATTCTGAATTTTCTCATGGGAAATATTGATTTCTTCTTGTTATTCCTGGAATTGAACCCAGGTTTTTCTCTATAATAGGTAAGAGCTTTACCACTGGGTCATACCTGCAACTCCACTTGTTTTCTTTTATGCCTTTTCTCTCTAGTCTCACTCTGAGATAACTGTCCTTCAGTGGTCAATGGAAAAAAGTTGCCAATTCAGCTTCATTACTAGGATTGACTGAGTCCTTCAGTTCAATTAGATAACAAAATCAAACCCAAGGCCCTGCCTGTTTGCTTTTACCATGGCTGCAGGGGAATTACATGGCTCTGAGATTGGTAATGGAATACAAAGCCTTTCACCTATTTAAATCACAAATTTAAATCCACCCTGATTCAAATCCAGGATTTTGATTCATGAGACACCATAAGTCTCCTTGGGAATTAAATTGCTCTGGAAATTCAGTCTTAGAAAGTTTTTTCTTTCAACGTCCTTTTAGCTACCATCAAGAAAGTTGTTACCTAGAGACAGTTTGCATCCCTGATGACAGCAGTGCAGAGATGACAGGAAAACCTACATGAGACAGTTCCACTCTGATACAGGTTTCCCCAGCCACATAATGACAGTGTCGCAGGAAGGGAGCTCTGTGCACACATGCATGAAGGCTGAGTCATGACGAGCATCGTGGGGATACGCTTAATGATATCAAGGTATCATGACAGTGGAAAGGAGAGACTTATTTATATTGACTGAAAACTTGAAACAGTTAAGACTCAATATCAACTGAAGTCCAGCAAGCCTGTAGGAAATGATCCCAATAAAGCAGCACTCCAGGACAGAGGCAAGACCAAGTAATATGGTCTTAACCATCCAGCAGAAAAGCATAAATGTATAAAAATGAAGTATACATCATGAGCCCATAATATTAAGCTGAGCTGTAAATGGATATGGTCGACAATTTCTTTGAATAACTCTCTATGGTTGTAGAATGCTGGACTGTGTTGGATTGTGGTGTCGAGTTCAAGCACCTAAGGTAGTTGAGTGTCAATGGAGTGCCCACTTTTGACAGGTGTAGACAAAGGAAGGGTTGTAGAAAGAAAAAATCAGGATGTGTGTGTATAGACAGTACAGTTGGGATA
>PVKA01000870.1:7163-110498 GCA_004027165.1 Ctenomys sociabilis
CCCCCCCCCCCCATGAATTCACAGCTCTGAGGTTTCCAGAGGTCCTGGCAGGAAAGCATCCGCCTCGCTCCAGACCAGCGCTGCCAGGCTCCACTCGCCGCGTAACCCAGGACATCCCGAGCTCAGACACTGTCTTCCTTGACTTCACAGGCACCTTGTGCATGTGACCCGTTGTGGACAGGAACTCTACGCCAATGTGATTCATGAATATACAGACTCCAGCATCTTCTTTTGCTTCTAGGGGGCAACAGAAGGAGAGAAAACTCTGCACAAACAAGATACGCCGTCCTGATATCCTTAATGTGCGAAGCTTAAACATAAAAGATCCTGTACGAAGACAGAAAGTTTGTGTCTGTGTGCTACCGATGCTTGAGTTCATTTTGCTTAATTCATAAGAAATTCAAGACTGTACTGTAAATTTTCCATAATTTATTTCATTAGTCTTTTACTTGCACTGAATGTATTTATATTCATGCAGAGAAGCCGCTTGGGGATGTATTAGACAGATCTCTTTTAAAAGATTCTAATGAGTGTCAGGAGACAGAGCAGTGGAGGGTGGGCGGGGGAGAATGTAGGGGAGGGAAAGGGGCTTCCTTAGGAGGAGGAAGGAGGGAGGAGGAGGGGAGGAGCCTTCAGAGCCTGCAGCCTCTGTCAATAGAGAGGGGCGGAGCTTATGAGAGATTGTACGTTTTCCAGCACCAGGATGAGCTTAATTTTTGCTTGTTCTGCAAGTATTTTGCACAGCATCTGGCATTGTTTGTGCAAAATAAGTGTCAGTGAGCCCTAAGGCCCGCAATTGGAGCGCAGGAGAGAAGAAAGGAGAGAGAGAACTGCAGCTGAGTGGAGGATGGAAAGGAGGAGCCGCAGAGCAGTGGCGCTGAACAGGGAAGAGGAGGAGGTGGGAATAAAGCAGGGAGGCGCTGGAAGGCAGGAAGAAGCAGCGGTTCAGGTGTTTGGTGACATCCCCTGCAGATGGGGCTAGACGCAGCAGGAGGGGCTTCTCAGGCCACCTCCCAGGACAGGCTAACCTCATACACAAGGTCTCCAGCCATAGCGCTATGGTAGTTCATATCTGGATGCCCTTGGCCCGCGTGTGCTCAGAGGCAGTGCTTGGAAGGTGAGTGGAAGCGGAGAACTCCTCGGCTTGGTCCTGGGAGGAGGGGCCTGGCCAGAAGAGGTGGTCCCTGGGGCGCTGCGTCTCCCTCTCTGGCTCCTCCCCTCGTTCTCTGCTACCTGGCTGCAGTGATGTGAGCTTTTCCAGGCCCTGTCACTATGCTGCCTCTGCTTGGAGCTGCTGACCGTGTAAGCCCTGAGAACTAGGAAACTATGAAAAACCAAACCTCTCCTTTTTAAATTTATGAGTGTTTGGTATTGCGTTTCAGTGACAAGAAAAGTGACCAAGACAGGCCAGGACGTCCCGCCTCCTCTAGTGAGGTGGAGGTTTTCTAGTGGGAAGCCAGTCCTCCCTGTCATGCTCCAAATCCACTGCATGTGACACACATAGATCCTGCTGCCACGGGCCTCAAGCAGGACTGCAAGCAGAGGTCCTCTGAATGGCAGGTGAATGCCACCTGAGCCAGCATCTGAGTGCACCAAACCAGCTCTCAGGGGTGACACCGCCCTCACTCAGCCCTGAACACAAAAGAAGCTTCTCAGGACCAAGGACTGCAGTGGATGCAGCAGAGCAGAGACAAGCAGGAGTGCAGCTTCTCCAGTATGGCCTGACCCTTAAGGGAGAGGAAGATAGTCAGTAGGAGTTGGTCGGCCCCCAGGCGTGGCCAGATACTTCACCGCAGCAGCTAGCCCGCATGACTGCATTAAGCAAAGCAGCCTTATTTTCCGTTTTTGCAGATAGGCAAACAAAACTGGAGAAATTCTATATTACTTGCCCAGACCACAAGCAATAGAATAGAAATTAAGTCAGGTATTTAAATAAAGAGATCACACCGCGAGCTCCCACTTATATCTCATCACTTTTTGGTAACCGCTGTCCACCCCAATGCTGGCAAGACCACAGGATGCCAGGGATGCTTAGGGAGAGTGAGTACAGTAAAGTCCATGCCGTATCCCAAAGCAGAAGAGGGCTGGACTGCTTCTGGAGGACTAAGGGAAGAATGTGGAATTGGTAACATGTGGGTCACTCTTAATAAGCTGTGTGTTCTGTGGCAGGCAGAACAACGTGGGGTCAAAGACACAAGATTTAAGAAAGACCCCAGCTTATCTCTAAGATGATCCTTGCCACCAATCCCTGGTTTTGTCTGCCTTCCCCAACTACATGAGGGATGACATTCATCAACCCTGTTCTATGTAACCCATCTCCGACAAAAGCTAGGTGAATCCAGAGTGCACATTTATCTAGTTGGGGACAACAATGCCTGTTATGGGTCACTCATAGATTGGATCACAAAATGAGGACTCAAAAATAATCCAGAAGAAAAAGGGAAAATCTCAATCTTGACAGTTACAGAGATAAATATAGAGGTATTAAGCCAATAAACCTCATGGAGGGCAGCCAGGTCCCAGGATCCAGGCTCATTCCTGTGGGTTAGTGGAGCTGATATTTAAGAAGCTGTCAAAGAACCCACAGGAGGGCTGTGGAAAAGAAGGCAGCCTAAAGCACTGATGGAGAACAGAACTTGAGCTGAATCCCAGAGGCACAGACGCACCACAGCTCAAGGGACAGCTGTGCTGTTATTAGTGCTGTAAGCATGCCCTTAGTACTGGATGTGGGCCAGGCGAGGTCAGGTGCTGGGAGCTCAGCCTTGAGTGAAACTGACCTCACCCTGTAGGGGAAGGCTAGTGTCATCGCTGTGCAGGGGAGGACATCCTGGGGGCTTACTAGAGAGTCACCTTTATACTTGGCTGACGTTAGACGAGGGGTATCACAGAGGGTGATGCTGCTATGAGTGGGCAGTGTCCCCCAGGAACTCCTGTGTTGAAACATAGCCTCCAGCTTCACATGCATATGGCTATTTAATTACTTATTTATGTAGTTAGTATAGGGTCTTCAAGGTCTCACTATACAGATCAGACTTGTAGTGATCCTCCTGTGTTCAGCCTCCCAAGTGCTGGGATTACAGGCACACACCACCTTGCCCAGTCTCAATCGTTGTCTCAGCTTGTCCTGGAGGTGGGCCAGCACAGCACACTGGGGATCAGACCCTCGTCCCTGTGCCTGCCAAAGCAGACACTTTAGTTCACTGAGCTGTCTGGCATGACTTTTTGGATATAATCAGAGTTAGATGTGTTCATGAGGGCAGAGGACCTGGCATGTCACTAGCGCCTTAAAAGAGAAACCCAAGGTAGTATGTTGCCCTCTCCCTGGGTTATGACACCCTCTTTCTTGAGGGGCTTCAGTATTGAACCCCCATCCTCCAGAGTTCTGAGAATGCATTTGTTTGTAGATCACCTTGTGTGCAATTGGCAGCAACAACACCCCAGGTTGCTGAGCTGCTCCTTTACTACCAAAGCCCTTTCTCCACGTAGGCCAGGACAGGGGTCACCTAGCTGGAAAGGCTTTCCGGAGCAGAGGATATTTGCTTAGAACCACCATTCACTGGTGACAGCCAGCAAAGGCGAAGGCTGCAGATGTATATCTGCCAGCTTGAACAGAGCTCTGCTTTCTAACTCTGTGACCTCAACAGACAGGAACAGTAGCAGATGATTAGCCACCCTAGGATGTCAGGGTGGCATGGGGACTGGACAGAGCTTCCTCTGGTGCAGGCAGCAGGCCCATTGTGGAGGACCGTGTGAGCAGCTGTCCTTGAAAGAAGAGTGACTGCCCCATTTTGATTGAGCCTGAACCTATTTCCTCGTATTGTTATGTACAGAGCTGGCTAGGACTTTTGTTTATCCTTTCACTTGGCCTTAAGCAATGTGTATTGGTCTAGCTGAGGTGCTGGTGATAGTCTTTGAAGGTGACATGCGTGTTTCCTTGGTAACCTACATCTGCTGCTCTCTAATGTGAGCCAGATCAAGACAGGATGAAAAGCGGGGATTGAGCCTCAAGACACAGGCTGTGACTTCCTGGGGCTTGAAAGACTACATCAAAGCTGGAGCACCAGACCCCTCAAAACATTAGATACTATCTCAATATCATAATGCAGATTACTTTCTCTGCATATCCTCCCTGTATGTGGCAGAGGTAAATGTAGGCCGCCCACCTAGCTCAGCTCACAGTACACACCTACTTCCCACAAGTCTCTCTCATTCCTCCTCAAGCCACTCCACTGAACAAAACTGGGTGAAGTCCTGGGTCAGCCTCTTTGTTCCAGAAAGCGGTCTTCATGGACAGACTTAGGGCTCCTTGGCTCCCCAATAATTATAAATATGTTTTAGTGTCTTTACTTTCACTGTGTGTTGCACTGGGATAGTAGATGGGAATTAACTTGGTGGGATCCCAATAATGTATCTTTGGGATTACAAATATTAACTTCTTGGACTGAGATAAGAACCAGGAAGGGGCTCCTATAGCCCATAGCTCTGTCTTCCCACTTTTCTTCTCTAGGGTTCTCATTCTTAGTGTGGCATCCAGCCATGCCCTCTTGCTGCCATTAGTCTCTCTCCAGCCAGTAGTGGGCTCTGTGGATATGTTACACACGCACACGCACACACACACACACACACACACACACACACACACACACACACTGTGCTCTAGCCACCCTCATCATCTTAGAGCGCCTGGCTATGAGCAGGGCCCATGATGTCTCATAGGCAGCACTGAGGAGGCTGGGCTAGAACGTCTTCCAAGGGTGAGCCTTCCCAGGCTGAGTGCACTGCTCAGCTCCACCCTGGACTCTACCCCTGCAGCCTCTCCTAGCAAGGCTCTGTTTCCTCACTCACCAAAGCCCAGGGTAGAGGCTTAGGGAATGTGGGCCCAGGAAAGACAGAGGTTCCCCTGCAGCTGAGGGCTCTCTTATGCTCTTCCTGTTCCCCCTTCATCCAGTTTGAGATCTGCATAAACCTTTCCTAATGCCCACCTTCCCTGCTCGCTCCTCTCCTGGCCACCACTCTCTGCTGTTGCATTGTTTATGTCTCTACACAGCTGTGCTTGGTGCATCACCAGTCAAGGACCCCTCTGCTGCTCGCTGGGACTCAGCAGTGCAGGGCGCTGACCATGGCACAGGAAGTCAGGCAGGGTTCATGGTGCAACTGGAGGAACAAGCGAACACAGCCATGGCACACACACTTCTAGCATCTGTAGCAGCTTACTGCAAGAGCACAACTAACACATGGTTGAGACAAAAGAGGAGAGTTTAAAATGATAAGTTACCACCAGGATGCAAGAGGTGGGAGCTCGGTAGTGGAGTGGAGAATGAGAGTACTGTGGATCAAGGACAGTCGCTTTGTGGTGGGGGGAGGCCAACAGGAGAGCCACAAGCACAGCACTGATGAATTCAGCAGCCTCCCTGAGCAGCACTGGAAGGCATGGCCATGCCTTTCCCTGCCCAAGTTTGTTCCTGGGCCTCGGAGGTGGATGAGGACCCTCACTCAGATTCTGAAGAATTTATTTCCCTCATCACCCCTTGGGGTTCACAGAAATTAATGAAATCAAGCTGAGAGGGAGTTGGATGCATGCTTTTGGAGTCCATCAGGGTATGCTTCTGTGTCTCCAGCAGGAAGGAAGGAGAGGCCAGGAAAGACACTCTGCCCCTAACTTCACTTCTTTTTTGTAGTCTGATTCCCAGAACTTCAGTGCTTGGCTGCATGATCCTCAGGTTGGCACTCGCTGTACCCTGCCCTTCACCTGGGAGAAGATTTGTGCACAGGTCATCTCCATGGCTACCAGAGGTCCACAGAAGAGGTTGTGACCTCCTCCTGCCCTCCCTGCCCAGACAGTGCTGTAGAGGCAGGGACCAGCACCTGGCCCAAAGGGCAAAGGTTGGGACAGAGGACAGAGCCTGCCTGGAGCCAGGCACCACCCACACCCTGCAGATCTGGGCTCCTGGGGCCTCAGCCACATCTAGGACAGACCTTTGTGGGACTGCGTGCTGTGCCAGTCAACAAGCCCTGTGCCCAAGGATATCTGGAGCAGGTTGAAGCTGCTGTTCAGGGAGGCAAAGACCAGCCTGTAAGAGAAGAATTGTTGAGAAGTTACTGCCTGCCACACAGTGTGGAGAGATTTAATTTGATTGAATCCTTAGAGCAATCCAATAAAGTAGGAACTGTTATTATCCTCACTTTATATATCAGACAACTGGATCATGAAAATCTCCACCTTACTGAAAGTTGCACCTCTGCTAACGGACAGCTGAGTGGGATCTGTACTTCTGCCCCACCTGTTTCAGAGCAGCCCAGCCCGAGGGTGTGAAGACCAATGCTGTTTTGCTGGGAGATGAAAGAAAAGGTCCAGGGGGACCAGGATGGTAGAGTGCAGTTTCTTGGGGACCCAGTGACAGAAAGATGATCCTGTGCAGTAGTAGCAAGACCAGGCAGGTCACTGCAATGGGAGTTGGAAGCAGATGCATTCTGCTAATAGTGGACCAAAGGACTTCATCCCATGAGGATGCAAAGGGTTTGCCATAAGCGAAGCATGAGACACATTTCTGTAGCAGGGTCCAGAGGTAAAGCTCTGCACATCATCCTAGTGCTTGGCTGTTTTAGTTGACTGGGTATCTGTACGGGGCTGGCTCCGGATCAGCTGCAATTTGTACACCACTGCTTTGGAAACCATGCCCCGAGCCTCTTCTACTCTGTCACTTGCAGAGTACCATGTCATCAAGAGTGCTGGCTTTCGAGGCATCTACCCAGCACGTGGGAGGGGAAGACACAAGATGGGCCCACGTGTGCGCTTTGGATGCCATCCTTGGTCCACTGTGGGACACAATGTTCAAGCTTCCTTTTTGTTGATTTCCCCAAAAGTTCCCCAGCCACAGGAGACTGGCACTGGGGCATCCCGGAAGCTCTGGTTCTCCAAGGGAGAATGTTCTCAGGATGAGGGTTGTCCCTACTGAGATCTGCTTTTTCAGATCACTGACATTCATTCACTCAGCAAATATTTACTGAGCATCTACTACATTCTGGGCCAAAGGACTGCTGATTATAAAAACTGAGAGAGGTTGCCAGCATGATGTCTAAGTGACATGAAGGTACTAATTTAAGCAGGGGAGAGCAGGACCCAGTAATTATCACATTGCCTCTGTCAGCCTCTCTTGTCAGGTCAGCTCTGTGCATCTGGCAGAAGCTGGGGACATGTAAATGAACTGCCTGGAATAAGTACCAATTAAAGCATTAGGGTGGCTTTGTGCTGGCAGCTCTCAGCCTTCTCATTCCCAGGGTGGGCTCTGTGTGAGGCAAACCCTCACCAGTAGTTTGCCAGGCTGCATGTGCACAGGAGCCCAGGCTAGCCCATGGGAGGGCTGTGGTGGCTGGGGGTGGAGGAGCTTTGCCACATGCCAGTGTGTCACCATGTGAAGGTGGGACTTTATTTCTTAGTCCCTAAGTGTGGAGGACCATCCTGACAGCTCTCCTTCAAAGATCTGCCTCCATTTTGGCTAATCCTGGGCTCGACTCTGTGTGCTGATGTATGCAGAGCTGGCTCAGGTGGGTTTTTTTTTTTTTAATCTTCTGCATTGACTTTCAGCAATGCAAATGGTCCGCCAAGGTGCTGAGGTTCAGTGATACCCTCCTATAGCTTCCAGCTAGTGTGCCTGAGCTAGGCCAAGTTGTGCCATGCTGTTGGCAGGGATAAAGGCCCCAGAAAGAGGCCCTGGTGTCTCAGGGTGTGAAAACTACACATCAGAGCTGAAGCACTGGCATCAAAACATGAGACGCTTCTTCAAGTGGTGTTACGCAAATTATTCTTGCCTTCCTTGCCCGCCCGCCTGCCCGCCACCCCCCTGCCTGCCCGCCCGCCTGCCTGCCTCTCTCTCCCTCTCCTATTTCAGAGATGCTATCTGGACTCCCACAGGGAAAGGCTCACAGTCTTCACACACTTCCCACTACTATACTCAGAGTCACTCATCTTCTTAAGCCACTTCCTTCTTCCAAAATTAATAAAGTCCAGGTTCAGCCCTGGGCTGAAGCCTTTGTTTGAGTTAGCTATCATTCAAACTGGATTTAGACCCACCACTACAGATATGTGTTTATCTCTTTATTGCTGCCATGAGTTGCCCTAGAAGTCGTCAATTAGAATTCCAATAACTTTTCTTTAGAATTTTGGTCATTTGCTTTTCCTTGGGATTACAGGTGGGGACCGCTCCAGTCCTTGATAAGACCAGTAGAGAGGGATCTTTATACCTAAGTTAGCTTATTTGTTTTATCACACAACTCTGATACTTCACAGTACAAGCTTACATCATTTCTGATTGCTGCTGTGACAGAGGCACAATCTAGCAGTTAAAGCACCAACGTAGCACCATAGTTGTAAGGGCAGAAGTCTGACAGGAGATCGCTGTGGCTTGTGGGAATGGTTTCTGCTGCAGAGCCCACTTCCTTCCCCTTCACAGCTTCTAGATGCCACCAGCCCTCTTTGGCCTGGGGCTCCCTCTCTCTACCTGTAAAGTCCCCCCTGCCTCTTTGATAACAGATTTCTGTGCTGACTGAGCCCCTGGCTCTCTTTCCTCATGAGGACCTTGTGCTTCTATTGGGCTGCCTGGGTAAAAACCTTCCCTCCCTCAGGAGCCTTTCTTTAGCCAAGTTGGCAAGATCCTGGACTTTGTGACATAGTCATAGGTTCGGGATGGAGATGATGTCTCTGGGGCTGTTTTTCTCCAGTGACACTGCGTGTCCCCCCTCCACTGCTTCTGGAGAGATGGAACGTCTCTGGAATGATCACCCTAGACTCAGTCTCCTTCCGTCTCGGGACGCTTGCGTGTCTGTTCAGCCAGCAGAACCGGGAGGAGGGTGAGCTGAGCCACCTGAGACGTGCTGATTCAAGGCTCGGGACAGCTGAGCCCCATGTCAATCTGCAGAGCTCCTGTAGGGTGGGGGCTGAGCTCATCGCAGAGATGGAAGGGGTCTGCAATGGACCTGGCAAGTGTCGTGCTAAGCAGCCCTCAGCTTCCTCCGGCTGACTTGTCGTTTACTCTCCTTTACCTTATCACTTCTTCACAAATTTATCATGCAGAAGGATTAAAAGCATTATGCTTTGGTCATTTCTTTGAGTCTCCACTCACTTGTGAAGGATGCTAGCACACATGAACATTAGTAAATCTCCCATTGCTTCTCTCCTGTAATCTGTCTTGGTGCAGTTTGGTTTTTAAACCTAGCCCAAGATTTCCATTAAGAGCTAAGGTGGGTAGTTGTTGTCTCCTCTACAAGGAAAAGAGATGGAGAGAAGAGCTATAAATGCTCATTATTTTGTGCATATTAACACCAGAAATAAAAGGGAAAAAATGAGAATGGCACCACTCACTAGCAAGAATTTTGCTTCCTGTCCTCATAACCTCATCCTCCGTGGGGTGGGAAACTTTAGTTAATGAGGGAGGGGTGCTTTCACCAGGAAAACAGCAATGCCATGGTTAACTGTAAGTTAAGATTGTAGGCAGAGGCAGGGATCGGTGCTGTGTCTGCCCTGCCCCCGTGGCGCACTGAGACAGTGACTAAGACTGGGCACGGTGGCGCACACCTGTAATCTTAGCACTTGGGAGGCTGAAAACAGGAGGATCACTGAGTCTGATCTGTGTAGTGAGGCCCTATAGACCCTGTAGTCAACACACACACACACACACACACACACACACACACACACACACACATCATTCGCTTCTCCTACTTTGGAATCAGGAGACAAAGAAGGGAGGAACTGTGGATGAGGGTGGCTCATCTTGTAAACCTCTGGAAACTGGACCACTATGCCACCCAGAAGTAAGGAAGAAGATATCTGGAATTCAGGGATCCCTCAGGGTTGTTATAACCATGCAATTCAGGCAGGCCCTTTAAAGACCCAGAACTTTAAGAAACTAGCTGAAGTTCCTGCAGAAGACAAAGAGAAAAAAAAAAGCAGGTAGTAGAAGAGGGCCATTATAAATACCAACAATAGTAAGACCAGTTGCAGAACAGTGTAGTCATCGTGATTGGTTCCTAGTTTGTTAAAAATGTGTGCATGTGTTTGTCTTCTTTCTCTTATCACCTTATCATTTGACAGGAGAGGCATTGATTTATGTCATAGACTTAGGCTTTGTCAAGCTCACACCATAACATTTAAGATAGGGATATAAAGGAAGGTGTAAGCTCCATGCAAGGAACTCTACATTTCCTTCCATGTAGAGGTGGAGTGCATTTTCAGAGGCATGCAGTATGGTCATAACAAAGTAGAAGCATGGCCTTGGTATTATCATTATTTTGAGATCTAATACAATTTAAGAACCCATTTCTAGAGGCCAGCTTATGAGGTACTCTGATCATGATTAATTTTGTGCCCACTAAGATAGGGATATAAAGGAAGGTGTAAGCTCCATGCAAGGAACTCTACATTTCCTTCCATGTAGAGGTGGAGTGCATTTTCAGAGGCATGCAGTATGGTCATAACAAAGTAGAAGTATGGCCTTGGTATTATCATTATTTTGAGATCTAATACAATTTAAGAACCCATTTCTAGAGGCCAGCTTATGAGGTACTC
The DNA here is from genome assembly GCA_004027165.1 of Ctenomys sociabilis. Lineage (NCBI taxonomy): Eukaryota > Metazoa > Chordata > Mammalia > Rodentia > Ctenomyidae > Ctenomys > Ctenomys sociabilis. The sequence continues at coordinate 17,728 of PVKA01000870.1, forward strand.
TGATCATGATTAATTTTGTGCCCACTTGATGAAGCACCCACATATTTGGCTGCATTATTTTGGAGCTCCTGTAAAGGAGTTTTTGCATGCGTTAACATAAGTCTTAGATCAGTGGGGTTTGAGTGAAGTAGATAACCTTACAAAATGTTGGTGACTTCTTCCAAGCACGTGAAGGCCTCAACAAAACAGAGCTTGGCCTCCCCAAGCAGAAGCCTTCAGACTTGAACTATAGTGCTTACCTGAGATTGCAGCCTACTGCCCCCTTCAGTAGGCTTTGGATTTGCCCCTTGCACAATCAGATGAGCCCATTTCCCCTTTCTGCTAGTACTTCACAGGCACAGCTTAGCCACATTGGTAGGCAATTGCAAATCAGGATAGGAATATATTTTTTCTTTGTGTTTGACAAGACAAGAAATCACATGACAGTCTTTGGCATGTCAGGAACTTGGAAGACAGCTTGTCTCCCTTCCCACGATTCTGTGCTCCCCAAATCCTTAGAGATCAAATGTTGGGTACTATGTACAACTTGTGGAAACCTCTGCTGGGATCTAACTGAACCAATATGCTAAGGCTTACTGAGAAGTATTCAGTCTTCATGGCTCTTGATGCCTCCCCAGAATCAATTTGGACCAATAGAATCCAGGTGTTGTGTGCTTATTAGAAGCCAAGAAACAGGCTGAATTCCAGGGACAGAAGTGTGAGCAAATTAGAATCATTACCATCGGTATAGAGATCCTGAAATATATGAAAGTAATTTCAATAGAAGTCACACAACCATGAATGTTACAGAGGAAGTCACAAGAAGTGCATTGGGAGCCAAAAGGAGCCACAGAAAGCCAGCCAAGTGTCCCAGCAGTGGAAGAAAAGAATTGAAGGAAAGTAGACGTCCAGACTGGTCTGAGCCAGCTGCATGGCCCTGCCCTGGCCACACCCTAAGCAGCTGCAAGGGCATCCTCAGCATTCAACTTACTCACACCTGTCCCCAGCCGGGGGTGTGTCCAGGATGCAGAGGTCTGGGAATGGTACAGTACAGTAGGAGAGAGCCCTAAGAGAAACTGGAAGAAAAAAGGGAGAGGGGAAGGAATGGGAGAAGAGAAAAAAAGGTGGAAAGAAAGAAGGAAGAGAGAGAGAGAGAGAGAGAAACAGAGGAAGACAGAGAGAGAGAGAGAGAGAGAGAGAGAGAGAGAGAGAGAGAGAGAGAATGAGAGAGACACTGGTGTTGAATAGGGCAAAAAGAACCATGATGACATCCAAGTCCCTGGACCCTGAAACTACTCCTCAAGGCTCCCCACACCCACAGAGCATTGGTTAACTGAGATCACAGATCAGCACCTTTTATCTAGGCCCTTGGGTTCCAGGTACTTAGAACAGAAGGCTAGCCTAGAGCTGCTGTGAAGAAAATGGCCCACATTCCAAAGAACCAGAGGATCTACAAGATCTCCTGATGATGAGAATACAGCTGCAGAGAGGAGGGGAGGGGCTGGTGCAGAACCTCACGGGGAGAAAGCGGGTGGCAGAGAGGCTCTGCTCACTGAGCTCTGCCCTGGGGGTAGGGCCAGGAATTGGCTAGGAAAGGGGGTGGCTGTGGCTTCCCATGAATGAGTGAATGATGAGGTTATTTTGGGAACTGCCCTCTGGGTTGCAGGCACCATCACCACTACACTATACTGGGTGGGTGACCACCCACAAGGACAGCCTTCTCTTACTGCAGATGAATTGTCCTGAGTCACTCTGTGGCTAAGCAGAGTGCTTCTGGCTGCTGTGGCTGCTTTCTGCACCCAGGTGCCTTTTTGGAGCAATAGTCTCATGGCCAAGGCCTGTCCCACCAGGAGCCTTTCATGCAAGGCCACTGTGAAACAGGGCAAAACCTGGGGATGGTTTATCTTGTGGAGCTGTGTGTGAAGCACACTGCAGGTGGGAAGCCCTCCTGACAACCTGAGCTGACTGAAATCTTCACACAAAGCACATGACCTGTGACCATTAGGCTCACTACAGATGACAGTGCCTGCCTCAGCCATCCACTTTGCAGGAGGCTCTAGTTGTCAGGGCTGTGGACTCATCCAATGCTTATGGAGAAGCTGCAGATTTGCCAGTGAACCTTCTCTTTATAGGTGAAGATACCAAGCTTCAGAAGCTGGCAGGAGTCAGAGATCAGAGTTGAACATGGAGCTTCTGACCTGTTGTAACCAGAGTTCATACTGAGGTTCCTCCAATGTCCATGGGCTCCAGTAACCAGGAATCTGTGATCCTCACAGCAATTCTTACTTACTGGAAAGATAGTGGCCCTGCTATCAGTCACAGATGGATGAGTGGTGTTAGGGCTGTGTTTGATGTCTCCTAAAACCTCATGCAGTCATGAGGGGTAGGATTTTGGAAAGTGGCTGAGTCTAGAGTTTGTGATTGACTCATGGACCAATGCTGGTATTAAGGGTATGAACGCTAATACCTACCCTAGGGCAGGTTGCCTGCATACAATGTAAGGGAGGAAAAGAGGTGCAATCTCCCCTTTGTTCACTGGTTTCTCTTGCTATCTTCACCCCCATGAATGCTTGTCCTCTGCCATGGGCCAGCCTGCCTTGGAGCCACCTGATTATGGACCGAAATCTGCACAGACTGTGAGCTAAGTAAACCTTTCCTCTTTAGCTTTGGGTATTGAGTATTTTGTCTCAGCAATAAGAGAAAAGTAACTAAGACAGGTGGCTCCAGGGACCTCCCAGCTTTGCAGAGCTTCAGTTCACATCACTTAGCATTTTGTACTGTGACTCCTCTGGGAGCCAGATGCAATGCTGTACCTGCTGGCCCAAAATACACTGTCCAAGACACCTTACATCTGGCATCCATTGTGCCCAGCACACCTGCCAGGGACCCCTAGCCTGCTGCCTTTGGGTGCACACTCAGGATAGCTCGGCTTCCTCTGATGCTCCTGTTGTCTTTCTGCTCTAGACCAGGGTGGTGAGGGCATGAATAAGCACTCTTGAGAAGAAGCTCATGCTGTGGTACTAAGTATGCAGGCCTGGGGGTCTGGAGTTGGAGGTGCCTGGGAGCAGGAAGGAGAGGCAACCCGCTTGTTTTCATTTTGACCAGCTCATGTCTCTGGCCGATGGGCGTGTGACCTTCAGAAGAGGGGCCCAAGTGCTGTCCATCCTCCTTGCCTGTCTGGATGGGCCAGTTTGCCTCTCCTTAGCTTTTGTCTTGGACAACTCCTCCCTTTGCAACCTCAGAATTATTGTGTTTCATTCCCCTCTCCCCGAAAGAGTTTTCTCCTCTATTTCACTGAAGCACTGGCTCTGATCTCATCCCTTCCCATGCCCCCTACCACTACCCCATCCTGAGTCAGGGTCACCTTTTCTTCTCCCCTTTTTCTCTGCATTATTTTATATTATCTTTCCTCAACTTCTCAGCATTTCTGCCTCTCTCATCTACACAGAAGCCCCAGTGTTACCATCTGGAACCCAGGCTCTCTTGGGAAGTCACAGAAGATTCTGCAAGGGGAAACCATGAGCAGAGAGGATAGAGATCCTCCACATTAAGGCACAAACTCTACCATCATGCTCTCTATCCTCATAGACATTTGAATGGGGTCATTTAATCCCTCATGGTGACACCAAGGCAGGACACTTTGTGAGTAGTGCCTATTGTGACAGGGACTCCTGCTGCCACACAGCCTCTGGGCTTGTGGCTTTCTTTGAGGTCTACTTGGAGCTATCACAAGAAGTGTGGCCAGCTCCACTTTCCCAGGCCTGAGTGATGATGGGCACCTTTCCAGGCAGAGAATTGAGAATCGAAGTCTGTTTTTATTACAGTGATGGGAGAATTGTGGCTGTTCTGGCACTGTGAGGTGATTCTGTCAAGTTTTAAAGAGGACTGTAGGCAAATGAGCCTTCAGAGAGGGCCCAGGCCTGCCATGGGCTGCAGCCGAAGTGTCAGTGTGCTCTCCCTGCTGGTTTTGCTCTACTGCTGTCCCTAGTGTCCCTACCTGTGCTCTGAGGAATTCAGCCTCCTGCCTTCCAGCTCTGTTTCCTGCAAGAGTTGTGTTTCTTTGGAAAAACTTACTGGAGCAAATGACAGTTTCTACAAGATGAAGCAATGCCTCAGTCCCCATGCATAAACCCTTCTACAATCTCCACAGTGAGCAAATCTTTTCCTCTCTGGACACTGTGGACCACAGTGCCTCAGCTCTCGCAGTGTGTGATGTACAAGAGTCCAAACACTGCCAAGCACAAGGTGGCTGTGGCCTCTTACTCCAGAACTGCAGGCATCAGTCCAAACCCTGCTGTCCATGTCCACAGTGTCCGGCAGGGAGGCCGAGGCCAAGCCACGCACCAGGCCCCGATAAGGGCCTGGGAAGGGAGGATGCCACCCCTTGGCTTCAGGAAGCCACACTGTGTCTCAGACAGAGGCCTGGCCTGGGTTGGTTTTCCCAAACTTTGTCTTGAACATATTGCATTGACCACCTGTAGGATTTGGAGTCTAGATCTCTAGTTGAGTTACGAATACAGACTTGGAGAGCTGATGAGATAGCTCAGCAGACTAAACACCTGCTTAGGAAAAGAGTAGGGACCAGGGTTCGATCCCTGGCACCATGAACCATGCCAGCCTGTCCCCCTGGTGCACTGAGCTGGCTACTGAGATTGGGTGTGGTGGCACACACCTGTAATCCCAGAGCTGGAGAGGCTGAAAACAGGAGGACCACTATGAGTATGAGTTGTGAGACTCTGTATCAAATATATAAAGAAAAAAAAGTAAAAAGAAGAAAAAAATTTTAAAAGAATACAGACTTGGGATAACTGGAAAAATTCATGGTTTAGAGTCACTGAAGCCTAACTTTGGGTCCATCCTGAAGTTCTTTCAGTCTTCACCTGCTTTCTTCATCACTCTAGTGTCAGCATGTATAGGACAAGGTCATAACTATGTCCCCAGAGGCTTCACTTGGGATTTTGTTCATTATAAACATCAGCACTATCTCTTGGATGTTACGCTGTGAACTATCAGCCAAGCTGGCTCTTTCCTGCTTGCTCCAGTTAGCACCCCTCAGGTACCCCAGACAAGAAAGATCCAAGAGACAAAGGCATGCTCTGAGGCTCAGTCTAAGTGCACAGCTGTTTCTTTCACTGTACTGCTTTTTCTGTTACTCCTGAAAACCAGCTGTACTGAATTTTGGGAAAGTTGTAAAGCCTTGCATGATATTCCTATTGACTGGTGTCTACAGGTGAGGTGGGGAGCTCTGAGAGCTCCTTGTGCCTAGTGTATGTGGTAGAGGCAGCCATGAGCCTGTTACACTGGCCCTGCCTTCAGAAGCCTCTGTGTGTGACAGTGTTGCCATCCACACATGACTCTGTGTGTGACAGTGTTGCCATCCACACATGGCTCTCTGGGTGCCCATGTCAAACAGAAATGTGCTCTGCCTTCTCTCCACCTTGAACCCTCCAGGCAGATCGCTGTCCACCTGAGCAACTGCAGGTGATCTCTGTCAAAGTCATGGAGATCAGAGCAGTTGCCGAGTGAAGTTCTACCTAGATGCCTAGTTCACAGATCCATGACCTGTGGCGGTTACATTAAGCCACTGAGCTCCCAGGTCGTTCATTCTATAGCATCATTCCACTACAGCAGGTGACTCTCACACGGTGAGGCCCTGTATTTGTCCACTTTATCTGTTGTCTCCTACTTATTTCCCATTTCAACAGAGAAGTGGCAGCCATTCAAAAGAGAAGTTGCAGACAAATTCATAGTGGGGAGAGACTAACTCTTACCCAGTACTGGGGACCTGTTGAGATGAGACCCCAGCAGTAGTTAGATGAACTGGATAAGCAGAATGCACTGTTCTCAGCATCTTCCTCTTTCCACTTGTCAGTTCTTCCCTTTGTTCATCTGGATGCTTGTACACAGAAGCTCTGTCATAGTGTGTGTTTAAAAATTTCCCTTACCATAGTCTGGAGGAAGAGCAAATTCCTGTTCACATTTAGACAAAGATATGTTTTTTCATACTCTGTCCTAGGGAGACCCAATGGCTGCAGAGGATGTCAGACAGTACCTCTCCTGTGGGCCCCAGGGCCAGGTGCGAGCCTTTCCAGAGCCCCACAGACCCTAAGCTATGTAGCAATGTCCTCATTCTGCACAGAGCTGTGGCAAGAGCCAGGAACTGCAGCTGGGCTAGGAGGAGCTAGCTGCCAAGAGCCCAAGCTCCAGAGAAAAATTCAGAAAAAATTATTCTACCCTACAAGCTTCTCTAGACAGAGACTTGACAGATGCCTGGTATCCAATGTGGGCTTTCATCCAAGCAAGAACAGCCAGAGCAGAGGGAGGCCTAGGTGAAAGGCCCAGGGGTCAGAGCTCAGGATGCACCTGTTATCAGTCCATCTGCTCTGAGCCTCCTGTGTGATGGTGCCCTGCTGCCTGTAGACTAGGTAAGCGCACACTCTGCTCCTGGCTTCCTTCTCTCCCCACTTTTCACTCTTCCCTTCATTCATCTGGATGCTTGCACACAGACGCTCTTGAAGACATTGAGGATGGCACATGGCCTTTCACAAAACCTGGACTTGGCTGTGACTCCTGCCTGTTCAACGTGTGCCAAGTCACTTCCATTAGTCATTCCAGTTTCACTGATTTCTATAAAATACCCAACAATACCTGCCTCCTAAAAATGACTCTTCTGAGAAATAAATAGCATGTGCAAGGCTCTTGCTTCATGCCCGAGAAGTACTCAGTAGATCACAGCAAGTAGCACAGCGTGAATGAATGGCCTTACTGAGTCTACCATACTCTGACGCAGGGAGCGTATGAGATCAGAGCCTCTGTCTCCCAGATTTCAGCCTGCATTCAAGCCAAGTGACGTAAGTGATGAAAGGGGGTTTAGAGATGAGTTTAATCACTTGTAATTTAGGATGCTATTTCCCATCTTTTTCTGACACAAAGCGGAGCGTTTTGTCAGGAGAGCCGTGACATTTCCATAGAAACCACCTTCTCTTCCGAGTCCTGACTCAGGACTAGGATGAGGGGAACATGGTGCTCCCAGGGGTGTGCTGCACGCGGAACCCTGCCACCCTCCTGACGGCTTTTTCTTCCTGGAGCTTTTGATGAAGCTGGTTAGCCACAACCTCATAGTGCCATGGGATAAGGAGAAGCCTGGCCTCTCTGTGGGCTTGGTCCTGCTGGGACCCAGCACACACTACTCCAAAGGACTGAGAAAAATAAAGATGAGAAAAATGAGCCAAATAAAATCATGCTTGTAAGTGCTGACTTTAAAAAAAAAAAACCCTGCAACTTCAGAAGATGAAGTCATCCAAGGTTCTCAGCGCCACACCCCAGGTCTTTATTACCTAGGCACTTTCATTTGTGCTTTCTAACCCCATCATACACAATTGCCTTAAAGATACACTATGCCCACAAGGTAGCTGCTAAGATAAAGGGTCACAACCTCACCTTCACACGTAGAAAAAGATTCTAGGAATGTTTGGCCAAGTGGATCAACTGCTGTAAAGGGCACCTCCACGAGCACACACCTACTCCCAACCCCACCACAGTCACCTCTCTCTGGAGAGCTCCCACCCTATTTTACCAGTATGAATTTTTTGAACTTTGCTTAATAAGACCTATCATAGATCTCTTCCCCAAAGTGCCCTGAAATTCCTTTTCTATGATGACAGTCAAGAACTTACATGGTGGGACAAATAGAGCTCTCTGGGGGTGCTCCTGGGATTCTGTCCAATGACAGTGTGACTATAGGAGTAGAGTGCACCATTCCAAAATATACTTCTCTGGCATATTTTGAGCTGGCTTCTCTGAGAAACTTTAACTATAAGAGGGGAACTCAAACGCTGCTGGTGAAAAAAAAAAAAAAAAGAAATTTATAAAGGAAATCTACAGATTGGAAGTTCTGTCTTAGATAGAAGATGGCCCCACACAACCTCTGTCCCCACAGGAAGCTCATGTGCAGAACAAGGTCACCTTTCCTGACCACGATTTCCCCAGCCAGCCCCCGACTTGCATCTACCACAATCTACAGCCTCCAGCCCATTCTACAGTGCAAAATCTATCTAAGCTACAAATATGACTCTTTATTCATCAATCCTTGTACTTCTTGAAGGACTGTTATGCATGGTATGTAATTAAAAAGTGGCTTTCCTCCCTGAAGCTGTTGTATGTCCCTTTATTTGTAGCCTCACCTTCTCAGTAGCAGGGTGAGGGTGAAAGGCAGCTATTTTTCTCTCCATGATGATGAAAACAGGTCTGTGAGAAGGCAGAAGAGAGGGAAGCAACAGAAAGGAAGGTAAAAGAGAGGCCAGGGTGGTCATGGGCAGGGGTGGAAGAGAAGGAAGGCAGCAGAAGAGTAAGAGCAGGAAGCTTTCCACTCCTGTTCTCTCAGTGTGACAGCAGAAGAGAAGCACACGCTGGGACGCTGATGTGCTGACCACCATGGCAGAAGACAGCCAGGGTGTGCGTAGCTCAGCTACCCGGACTCCACAGCTGGGAAGCAAAGCGTAGTGCATACTCAGACGCTTTAGTTATATATAATGCAAAGCAGTTTAATATTTTAAAGCAAGCAGTAGTTACTGTAGATTTCAGGTTTGCATGGGAACATATGATACAGAAGTACCAAAGTTCTGATTTGTTCGCTTTGGTTTTGTTTGGTTGTGTTGTGCTGTGTTTTTGAAGACAGTTTCTTGCTGTGTAGCTCAGCATGGCTTTGAACTCACTATGTAGGCCAGGTTGGTTTGGAACTCATGGCAATCCTCTTGCCTCAGCCTCTCCAATTACATGTGACACCTTGTCTGGGTAGCTCTTGCTCTAGCTTCATCAGAAACCCAAACAAACCTGCCTGACACAATGAAGGGCCTACCTCTATTTCCACAGGGTGGAAGGTTTGTTTTCAAACTCCATCTGTGAAAGAGAGAATCATATATATCTGAATGACGAGCACATTTTTATAACTTCCTGACTAGCTAAAAGTCATTCTTGGGCTGAGAGGCTGTTTTCCCTGATGCCGGCTGATGTCACTGCAGAATGAGAAGGAACTTTTTTCCTTCAAGGAGAACGTGGAAAGAAAATGGACTGTCATCACTCTACACACCATGCTGAGCATTTAACACAAGCTATACCATGAAATTTCACAATAACTTTAAGAAGAAGCTGTTTGTGGATCTAGTTGACGAAGAAACTTCAGGTCAGAGAGGAAATCCAAGGATGAGCGTCACTGTCTCCTTCCAGCTCTGTTTTGTACCTGGTCACCTGCTCAGCTGCCCATGTGATAGGAACGATGCGTTCCACCATCAACACCACCACCAGCCTCCATCTATTTCTCAGTCACAGTGTATGTGCCGTGGGAATGACCTTGGATGAATGTGCTCACACCTTGGCCCCTGTGGTAGACCCCACCCCTCCACTTGGCTTCCTATAACCCTTCAAATGGTTGATCGCAAAAGGCCAACCTTTCAAACCCTTGTAAGCCAGATGTCCTTGAGCCAGTGGGGTCCAGTGATCATCCAAGCTAAGGAAAATATATATTTGAAGAAAGTTCAAACAGCAAGAAATAAAATGGGAGTTCTGAGTGCCTAGAAAGGTTTGGATCCCCTTGGTAAATGAAGTTATCCTCCTCCTGCTGAGAGTGATTTTGATCTGCCAAGATCCTTTCCACACCTCAAGGTTCCAGGGTAGAGCCAGCTATTAAAATTGCTAATCACTTGTTAAATTGTGCAAACCTTCCCGGGAACAAGCTCATTTGCATGTGAATTAGGTGTCTAGAATAGTTATAATCGTTCAATTATGTGATTATGACCAGGAGAGTCAGATTTGAGACAGAAACTACAAGATGTCTGTGGTCACTGGTGTGTGTCCAAGACACTTGGGGAGGCCTGCGCCTCAGGAAGTAGATCTGAACATCATGTCAGGCAAAACACAAAATTTTCTGGCTACTGAAGGAAAGAACTGGCTGGTAGCTGCCTACGCTGGGCCAGTAGTGGACAGAGATTGAGGCTGAGTCATCCTCTGACAACCACAGTTGATTTCCTAAGTGACAGGATCTGTGAGGTGAGGGTCTACTCCTCTGCCAGTCCTTCCCCGCCAGCCCTATCTCTTCAGCTCGGCCTCCTGGATGCCATCTCCTGTCTGTGGCCCTCTGACCTGTTTGGGAAGGTTGACTATAGGACAAGAAAAATGCTGGGAGTTAAGGCAGGTAAGACAGGAGAAAGAGCAAAGCCCAGCTCAGGAAGCACACAAGAAGAGAGGGGAGAAGCAGTGAAGACTCTTCGGGAGCCAGTCTTAGAGAAAGGACTAAGTCATGTCTGAGTCTCCCCAACCTTGGGGCTAAGTTCTATTTTTTCTGTTTACCATAAGCATGTTATGAAGTGCTCAAAAGAGCTGCACTTCCACAGGAGTCTTTGGGAAACCTATAAGCCAGTCTGCTGTTGTGCAAGTCAGTGATTCCTCTGTTTCCTTGTTTTTAATTTTCAATTTATTTTTTAAAAATAATTTTATTGAGAAACAACTAGCAATGAGACAGTTTCAAAACCAATCAGTAGGACAGTTTCAATAATTAATACATCACACATTGTTGTCTTACTGGTTATTCCTCTGTTTCTCCATGCCAGGGAAAGGAAAAGAGCCTCCAAGTGAGGAGAGTTAGGCCTTCCCGGAGTCTGCAGCTGTCAACCAGAGGCTGGCATCACAGGACCTCATTCTTCTCACCCTCGTGAGCTTGCTTGTGAGTGTGGGTAGCCACTCTGCTCCTTATGGGTTCAACTCCCCGCTTCCCATAAACTGCCACTCAAAGAGAGAAAAGCCTAAGGATAAAAATGCTGCTTCTACAGCCTAAATCATTTCACACATTCAATGCAGTACAAAAAGGTGCAAATTAATGAACTGTGTCTAAAAATCTTATAGGAATGCACAGGTCTAACAACTGCCTGGGTGATCCGAGGACTACAAACAAAATTCCAAGGTCTGAGCAGCCATTAGCCTCAGTAAAGGCTAAATCACTGACTCAAGGATAGTGAGCCAGCCGATCAGATTGCACGGAAGTTCAGACATGCTCACAGCCTTGCAGGGTCACCGCCTGGTGCAGCATGGGGAAAGGTGTAGTGTATTCATCGAGCTGTGCTCAATGAGTGTGAGTGTGGGAGTATGTGCATGTGTGTGAATCAGCGCGGGAGAGAGGGAGACACCAAAATCAGTCTTCCATGGCTTGCAGAAGTACACACAGGATACATCTTCAGGACCTTTGTCTTAGTTTTTCTCATTTCTGAGACAAAATACCTGATGCCCAAAGTTAAATGGGAAAAAGTTTATTTGGCTCACAGCTTGTAGAGGTTTTAGTCTGTAATCAGGCAGAGGGGCATTGTCAAGAAAACAGTTTATGGCAGGCAGAGAACAGCAAAAGTAAAAAAGGAACAATTACACTCTATCCATTAGGTCTTATTCAAGCTGCTTAGGGTAGTAGCACTCACACCTTTAATCCTAGTGCCATTGAGCCTAGCATCGCCCCATGAATCAGTTCCAGCATCACACATTTCAGACCCTACTGTCTCTGCAAAACCCCACCTATGACCACACGAGGCTCTGGAGAAACACAGGACACAGTGCACTTTCAAAAGGTGTGCCTTTTAAGACAATAGTGACTAACCATGAAAGGGAAATTGCAAATGGATAGATTACTCTGTTAAACTAAAGCATCTAGTAATGTCAGAGTAACCTGCATGAGGGTAGTCCTACTGCCAAAGTAATTGTATTTTTGGAACACACACACACACACACACACACACACACACACACACACACACACGAAGGCAGGGAGGACTGCAGCGCACCACCATGCTGAGAAACCTGGAGAGGAGAGGAGAGCAATGCAAACCTAGACAATTCTGCTCATGTCTTAGTTACTTATTCTCACTGCTGAGACAAAATGGTTGTAGAGCTAAATTTCTGTTATAGTTGGCCGGGTCCAAGGCATGGCGGTGTGGCAGAGGGTCACTGCCCTGCAAAACAGGAGCAGGCAGAAGGAAGAGGGCATCAATTCCAAGCTACCTCAGCACCTTCTTTCTGCCCCTTTTACGTCTACCTAGGCCCCCGGGCTTAGGGCAGGTGCCAAACCACTCAGAGGACTGATGCGGTAATCACACAACCTAGATTCTGCCATCACACGCCCTAGATCCACCTGCCTCCGGAAAGGCCCATAGGACTGCATGAGGCTTTGAGGGGACATCGGGACAGCTGAGCACCAGCACAGGGGAACCCACCCACCAAATCATAGGGTTGAAAAGTTGAGGGAATCCCAAAGTCGACTGACTGGGTCTGGACCCAGTGCACCATCAGCAAGGAAAGGGAAGCGAGCTTGTGGGAGAGGAAGTAGGACTGTAGGTGTTTTCCTTTTTCCTAATCTTTTTAGGTCTCAGTTATCCTAGTTAGTAAATGGTCAGTATCTGTTGGGCCCCTGCATTGGATCAGCAAAAGGAATTTGTACAAATGGGACCGGAACAGCTCCCTGAAGAACACCTGCAGCAGAAAGAGGTAGCACGCCTCAGGGCTCTGGTGCTGGGGCGGGTGTGTTTCCGGCCATCTGTGCCTGGGAAGGGGGGCAAACACCAGCTCACATCTGCCTGTACCTGCTGCTATGGGGCTCTTGGCTGCTGCGTTTGGGTCCTTGCAGAATGGGACGCCTCCTCTTAGCAGTCTGCTCCCTTCTCTCCCCCCAACGGGCATCTGCTGAGTGCAACAGCAAGAGGTGACCCATCACTCCAAGCCAGTCTCTGCTCACCCCTCTCAGACATTTCTTCCTGGAGTGCAGTTGGCAGAAACAGAACAGGATACCTGCTCCCAAATAAATGAATAAAATGGAAAGAAGAAAAACACATCAAACCAAAGTGTACCCAAGCACAAGATCTTGAGAGGACCCATGAGAAGACTCAGGGAAGGGCTGTGCAAGCAAGAGTAGATCTATGGCCAATGAATTATTGATTTATTTATTTTTCCATAATTCAGTGGAAAAGAGTGGGCGCTTAGGGCCTGTTCAGTTAATTTTCAGAGTCTTACTCTGTATGAAATTATGTAGTCATGGCAAAAAATAAGGAACGCTCTGGTTTCTTTGCCAGTAAGAACAGCTCACTGCCTATATGGAAGCCGCAGTGGTTGGTGGGAGCTGCCGCTCTGTGTTCCAGGGCCACCTCTTCCCCACTGCTCTGCAGGCAATGTTCTGTGCCGCTTCTGTGCTTTTCACCCTTCTCTTGTATGGTTCTTCTCCATTTCCTCCTCTTTTTCCTCTTCCTCTCTCCTTTCCTCTCTTACTGTTCTCTGAGTGTCTCCCACCTCCCTCCTCATGCCCCTTTCTCCCTGGAACCCAGGATCACTCCGCCAGATTTGTGCGGCCTGCTTCCTCCTCTGCACGTGCCTCTCAGTCCCTCTTTCAGCCCTGGCTGCTGTCTCCAGCACCTTGCAGACCCTTTCATCCTGCAAGATGCAACCCATGGTTGCCGTGAGGACGGTGGTCAGTACGCAAGATCCCACAGTGAGGTCGTGGGCACCTCCCCCAGCATATGCTCAACCTATGAGCAGTAAAGGGCTCTCGGGCCTTGGCTAGGTCAGGCCCTGCGTCCCACTGCAGTTTTTGTCCTGAGAACAAAGACAGACCAGAGGGGATAAGTCAAGGGAGAGAGACATTTTCCATTCAGGGATGAGTGTGACTCTTCCTTAAGCACTAATGTAGGACTTACTGTCCCACGTGCTTTGTAACAGTATAATTTAAGCTGGTTTGTAACTCACTGTGCAGCCCAGGCTGGCCTCCTTTCATCCCTGCTTCCCATATACTAGAATTACAGGTATCTGTCACCATGCCTGGCATTCTTCCCTGTATTTTTATTCCTTCTTACTGGGGGAAGGTGAGCACCGGCTTGGGTTCCGGCACCACCCTGACCGCTTCTTGCCTCAACTGCCACACAGGGATACTGTAGAATCTTGGAGCTGACCCTCAGGGACGGCAAAATGGTCTCTGTCTACATTAAGCTCCAAGCACTGTGTGTGTCATCATGCCTACGGTGAGCCAGAGCGACTTCTGCGTGGCGCTGCCACTTAGGTCTCAGTGTACCCTTTCATCTTCATTGAATCAGCAGCAGCTTCACATATTTACATCAGCAGAGCCCACAGAAGGGCAGAGTGAGCCCTGGGGAGGAGGCGGATGCTCTCCTGACCACTTTGCCGTATGTGTGTGTGGTTATTGGAGGTGCTGCTTGGCAGAGCCCGAGGGAGGGCACTGCTTGCCATGTCACTGAGGAGCTGCATCCTCCTGTTTCAAACTTTCTTAATTATATCTCAAGGGAGTAAGGAGGAAAACTGTATGAGAATTAGTAATTTTGCAGTGCCAAGCATATTGCTGTATATCTGAGAGGAGCGTGGGAGATGGGGAAGAAGGGCAATTCTCAAATGCACATCAAGGGTGGTGAGAGGCAGCAAGGAAGGAGACCAAGGCCTGTGGGGCAGATTTCTCTCCATGCCCTGGGAGAGCTGGGGCCAGGAGAAGCCATGGCAGCAGCAGGAGGACACACCAGCCCATCTTCCTCTCAGACTCCTGCAACACCAACAGCTGCTCCCTGAGTGCAGGCTCCACACGACAGAGAATGCACCTCCATGCCCAGAGCTGTGCCCACACATCACACTGTACCTAGCTTAGCACTGTCGACGGCCATACCACCCTGAATGCGCCCGATCTTGTCTGACCCCCTGACTAAGTACCATGCAGCTCCTCATACTTGTTGCAGGGGTATAACGGAGCACAGGTTAGTGCATCAATGCCTGGGTATGTTTTAAAAGCCCTGCATAATACACATAATGCACCTTGGCTTCTGGACACATCAGTGCCTTTAAGACAGCACTGATGAGACTGGGAGTCCACAGGACACAGGGCTGTGAGCACAGGCCTGCTCAGCATGGCCAGAACCCTTGGTATCCACTTGTTGACTCACCTTGTGCTCCCATGCTTGAGCAGAGCAGGGAAGGCCCTCACCTGCCTCTTTGCATGCTCCATGCATTAGTTAAAAAAGGCTGATGAAGGGGGATATGGAACCAATAGAGTATCTTATACCTGAATCAATGTAAGGCAGGGTCCCAGGGTAGAGTGTGTGTTTGGTTCTGTCATCTACTAATTTTGTCTTTACCTGTTTTCAGCTGTTCTAACAAAGCCTGCATGGTCCTGCACACCTGTAACCTGAGGCTGATGTGGGAGCATTGCCCTGTTGAGATAACTTTGAATTTTACTGATGTCTTGCTTCAAAATAAGAAGTACGAAAAAAGGCAAAAGGCCAGGGATATAGCTCAATGCAAAGGCCTTAGCTTAAATGCTTCTTTACAGCAAGTTAAACAGTCATCACCTCTCTCCAAGTTATGATGAGAGAACCAGTATCCAATCTGAAATCTCCTATTCAGAAGCTTGTGATATGACCTACAGCCCTTGGGGAGGGGCACTGTTGATAGCCTGGTTATCCCAGCCCCTGCGAAGACCATGTCTCTCAAATGAAATGAGTGTCCTCTTCCCTCTCTTGCATCTCTGGATCTGGACACAGAAAAACTGCGCAAGGGCAAGGCCAAGAACCATCTCAATGGGACAGATGCTGTCATGTTTGGAAGAGACAGTGGCCTTGGGGTCACGGCTACCTCAGATTCACACACCTACCTCCTCTGTGGCCCTCAGCAGTAAGAACTTCTTTAAATCTTGCTGGGACTATTCATTTTAGGGAGGGGCTGAAGCACAGACATCAGCTAGCCAGGAAGGAATCACTGGGCACAATTAAAATGTGCAAGTGCAGGAAGAGAGGCTCAGAGATCCAGACACCCCTGTAGAGAGAGAAGCACACCTGGGGGAGGAGCTGGGCCCCTGTGAGGGCTCCAGACTGTGGAGAGGTAAAGTTAGGGCCAAGGGGCAGGCTGTACCCAGACAGGTGCAGAAGGACTCACTGTAAAATGCTGGCCAGGAGGGGAGCACATCTGACAGTGGGCCAGAGGAGGGGTGCTACCTCTGCAACCCTCAGGCCCTTGCATAACCTGCTCACACTATGAAGCTCAGGAAAAATGACCAGTTAATGACTTCTTCCCAAGCTCGAGGATTAAGAAGCTGAGTCGGCTTTCAGGCCCAGGTTTCTCATTTCGAGACCCCCCTACCAGTCCTTCCACACTTGAAGCTGCCCAGACACCCAGGGAGACCCTGAAAGAAGCATCACTCTTGGCTCCTCTTCATCTAGCTATGGCAGTGGCAGGAGACACTGCCCATGGCCTTGACATGTGTGAAGGGTGTGGGTGCCCGACTGGCAACCTAAGAGGTGGAGGGCCACGGGTAGCCTCGGAGGCACATGGCAGGTTCAAGTAGACTACGCAGCCAAAAATGCTAGCGATGTGGAGGCTCAGACACAGTGGGCAGCTTTTGCGCTTTGATGGTCAGGAAGCTCTCCTGACACCTTTCTAGCTCCCTGAAGGTCTCCCGCTCATAGACCCTAGAGGACTCACTCCTTGGAAGATCTGCTTCAGTATTTCACCCTAGGGAGGACACTTTCTAAATTCTTCAAGAAAGCAATGCCTAACACTTTGGCCCAGGAGTCAAAATCCTTGGTCTCTATCAACAGAAGCCATCTTAGATAAACTGAGAGTTATTCTACACTCTTTAGAGCAGGCTGATAACAGGAAAGATGGCCATTCTGGCAGGGAGCCCCATTTCCTGTCTCTGATGAAAGCTGTTTGACACTACTGGGGGTAAATCCCCCACAACCAGCACCTCCTCACACATCTTCTGTCCAAAATCAGGCATTGAAGAAGCCATGGGAAATTCAGACCTGGCAAACAAAGAAAAGACTGGGGCTTGCTTGAATGACAAAATACGACAGAGAAGTTGACGTCCAACAAGACTGAAATAACATTGTAATGCAGGCACAGGCAGTCAACATCTTCTCCCAGATGTAGCAGACCACCTCACAAGGGCGGAAAGCTTGGCAGGATTAATCACTACCTGGAAAACAATTTCACACTAGAATAAACAGAAGAGAGGAGAATAATAAATGCATTACATTGTCCAGTTCTTAACCTGAGCCTTGATGTATATTAAAAAAACAAGTCAGTTGCTTTCAGCAATGACAGGAACTCATCTTGTTTAGCAAAATAAGATAAAGAGTCCTGGGGTAGAAGGCTGGCTGGCTGTGTGAGGGAAGACAGCCTGAGATGATAAATATCTAATGTCAAGCTTTCGCTCAGCCTCAGGCTTCCAGGGGCTGGAGCAGCTAACTTGGTTACATCTGAGGGAGCAGAGGAAAGAGGATGCTCACAACATTAGGAGGAAAAGGATATCAGCTTCCGGAGGTTGTTACAAAAGGCAGAAACGAAATGTAAAAATTGGACAGTTAATCTTCTGTAGAAGTGTCCCAGCTCTCTGCAGGACAGTTAGCTCTCCACTTTCCACAGCCTGCCTGGCATCTTGCAAAGGTGTTTGCCTTGCTATGTGGAAGTAGAGCAGGAGATGTGAAGAGAACCTTATTCCCAAGTCGGTCTGCCAGACAGAAGTGATTTCAGCATTGATGTTAAATCACTCAGGGGCCATCAGCAAGAAAGTGCTTTAACCCAAAGTAAATGGATTTGCACACCTACAGTCCATGGTACAAACAGGCAGAAAACATTTCCTCTTTGCTTACCTGGTTGCACGTGCCAGAAAGATTCTGTGATATTTTAGCTTAAGACACTAGAGAATGTGGCATGGGAAATGATTGACTTATACTCTGGGCAGTGATTTTCTTTTAAATCTTTATGAATGTATTTATTTGGTACAAGATCTCACTGTGCAGCTTGGACTCATAGTGATCCTCCTGTCTTAGCCTCCCCAGTGCTGGGATTGTAGGCCTGTACCCCCTTGTCCAGTTTCAGTGGCCAGCAGAGTACACCCAGGGTTCCAGGACTGGCATGGCATGTGGTTCTGAAGCTCAAACCTGGGTCCTTGTGCTGGCCTGGTAGGTGCTTAGACCACTGAACCATCTCCCCGGCCTTGTCATGGTTTTTAAGATAAATTAGATTTGCTGTTTCTGCCTAGGATAATGTCGCAGTGATTCCTAATGTATAGAGGAAGCTTTTGAAAATCCTTTAAGATACACTCACAAGTAGCAGTGCCTGCAGCTCTAGCATTCTAGTTCATGCGTGCCCCTTGCTCTCTTCCTCCTAGGCCTCTATGAGACCTGAGTGCCAGGGCGTGGAGTTGCCTTGGGCAGACCCCTGGCAGGATGGTCAAGACGCTTCACATCCTGAGCATCTCTCTGAGGGGAATCCAAGGAATATTTAGAGAATGTTAAATCCAAGAACAGTTACAGTATATCACAGGTCTCCCCGAAGTCCAGGTATTCATGTAGTCCAAAGTTATTTCTTTGTTATGTCACTTACTGGTTCTTAAACAAGCAAAACCTGTGCTCTGCCAGGTCACCAGCCCCAGCCCAGTGCTTTGCTCATGGAAAGTACATATTAAACACATGAATAAATGTGTTTTATTGGTTGCAATAAACGCCTTCTATCTCTTTCCCCTGGGTTTGCACATCCATTTCTTCAGCTCTGCCTTAGCACTGGAGCGGAATGGTCCAGGGGGAGATGGCAAAGTGAGTGTAGGTTTCAGATGGAGGCTCTGGACTGGAAATGAGAACTGGGTTGGGATCAGTCTTCCTGATGGACAGAAATCTGGGCTCTCACCATGCCTAGGAAAAGAGCATCTTCCTTGCAGGAACAAGATGAAACCAAGCATGCAAAGGGTATGTGAGCACTTGGGGCTATCCAGCGCTGTCCTGTTTGTATGGAGCAGACTAGGAAAGCAGCACCAGCCTAGAAGGCATGCTCCAGGGTCACTCTGAATGAGATGGCTGCTTTGTTTTTAAGACCTCTTGACAAACTTGCTGAAAATTTCACTGGTCTTGTACTTCAGGAGCCAGCACAGCCCTCCCCATAGCACCTGCCTGGCTGGCCTGGGGACCCTGAAATCACACTGCCCAGGAGCTCCCACAGCTCCAGGAGATGCAGGTCCCCAGGGAGGGCAGGCTAATTTGTGCAGCTTGAGTGGGCAGAATTCTGTACCATGGACAGAGAGAATCAAAAAGGTTTTCACCAAAATATTTCATCTCCCAGCCTGTCATAGGCCTGAATCTCCTCATTAGTGCTCAAAGTTTGATTTCTTCTCTTCTCACCCAAGTGTCTGCCACTCTCAGGGTCCAGTGACCTAGAAACCACCATCCATCCTTGGAACTTTCGTGGTGGGTTAGCATATGAACAGAAAGCTAAGAGCAATAGCTTGCCCAGATGAAATCCAGGAGAAATCAATGCAGGGAGAGAGTGGGAGAGAAGAAACCCAGGCTCTGGAAAAGCAAAGCTCGTAGAGCACCAGGATATCATAAAAATATAAAGAAAAAAGAACAAGAAAAGGCCAGGCACCCTTCTCAGGGGTCCACTGGCCAAGTTTCAGAAACACATCTTAGAACTCAGTTGCACACCACACTGCTCCTGATGACAGGCGGACAAGCTAAAGGTTCAGCCTTCCTACTGCACAGGCTTGCAGTATGGCTGAGGAGTAAAGCTGGTGCTGAGGGGCTTTGCAAGGAAAACCCCAGAGGAAAGCAGATTCTGCCTCCTTGTTAATCTCTGGCCAGCTCTTCCTACGATGGACAACAGCTCTCCGCTACCCTCATCCCAAGGCACAGGGAAGTTTAATTTTATTCTTTTCCTCCTGGTGTCATTTCTAAAACAAACCAATGGAAAATAGATGGATCAACAGATTGTAGTGCATGCCTGAACCTGGAGCCACAGACACACAGCCGTGCCTCAAAAGGAGGCCAGAGCAGGGGTGGACACTACACAGAGCTAAACACGGTATGGCTCGGACTCCTGGGGGAGGTTTCGGCAGTCCTGAAAAGAGCAGTGTCTAGCCCTGGAGGTGAAGCAGTTCTGGTAGCAGCTGCTGGAGCTCATCCTTCTGGGTTGGCACCAGGCTTCCAAAGCTAACTTCCTGTGGAAAGATCCCTCTCTGCCAAGGGGAAGGGTTCATCCAGAAAGAGCTCTGCTTAATGCGGATAGGAGCACTTGCTCTTTTCTTAATTTTAATTTTAATATTTTTAAAGAGAATAAAAAGTAGTAAAATAAAACATTAGAAATGGTACCAAATTTCACTAGACAAAATGATAGTTCAACAATGGTTGCTAATATCACATATAACTGTCTTCAATTTAGTTGCTCAGATTACCAGATATAAGCATGAAAAATTAGTCAAAAATAATAAAAAATTAAAAAGGAGAGAGAGAAAAACTCAAACATTAATTTCTCCTTTTAACAGACTGGCAGAAATCAGCAGTACCATTATCTAAGCTATCTTACATAGATACATGTATATTTCTCTCTCTCTCTTTCTTTCCTTCTTTCTCTTTCTTTCTTTTCAAGATGTTCTTTCAGAATTATGTGTCTAAAGAGATCTTAAGTTCCTCTGAATGATAATGTCAGATAAATCAAAGAAATGTAGCACTGAGGTGGTGTGAGATAGCAATATCTGCTGGCTCTGCCCCCCAAGCAGGAGAGGTCATTCATCACTACAACAGATCCTGTCATTCGGTTACTAGAGACCTCTATCCTATTGTCACTCCAAATGCGAGACCCATGAAATCGTGACTTACTGGTCTGTGAGCCCATACAGCCTGGGACACATGATATTTGGGGCTGAAGGTGCCTGCCTATTCTGACCCTTGAGGCCCGAGCCATCGTCCCTGGACATTCGCCTCTCCTCTTTGGTCAGCAGAGACTCCTATGAGTCTCTGCTCCCAGTGGGCAGGCATAAACTCTGCAATGGAGTGTGACCTGCTGCTGCTACCCTGTTGTGCATAACCTCCCTCCTTCCGTAGGCCTTGCCTCACAGATCAGGGCTGTGGTACCACTACTCAGTGCTCTGAGTGCAGTCAGCATTGGCTGCAGCATAAGTAGTGGTCTCCACAGTCCCTGGGCCCAGGATGGTGCTGGTCAGCGTAAGTGGCAGTTTCTCTGTGTCCCAGGATAAGATCAGTGTATATCTTCCTCGGGCAACAGCACCGCACAGGTCAGGGACTCGCTTCTGGGTGGGGTCGTGGCTCAGAAAGACAGAGCTCCGTGGAGTCTGCAGAGGACAGCACTTATGATCATCATTTTGCTACCTTCTTTCCACATCTGTGCCCCACCCTCACCCACTCTACTGTACAAATAATGTCTATCTAAGCCTTAGTTTCCCCAACAGGGCTTTCTTTGCTTGCATGGTTAAGTGCTTGAGTGCTCATGGACACTATATGATCAGTTGGACAGGGGCCTGTGAGTGTCACCTGAATGTCCTCTGGGCCTTCCCCACTCATGGGGACAATAAAATGCTATGACCAATATGAGGGGATATTCCCTGATATCAATACCGGGCCCATGTGATGCCCCTGCTCTGGAAAGGTTGTGTCTTCAACTCCTAGGACTAGACAACTCCACCATAGTCTCCCAGAGCCTGCTGCCCCAGAGGCTAATTTGGCAGAAGTAAGAACAGAGATAGGTGTTGCTGACAGAGGACTTCCTGATGGATAGGACACACCAAGGGATTCGGGGCCCTTGTCTTAATTTTTGTGGTGGCCTTCTCTGCTGTTACCATGCATTGTTTTACAGAAGAGAGCCACCAGGGCTTTTTCTAGATGATATAATTTTTTAAGGTATTTTAAGCACTAGGTGACAGAAATAAGGATGCTTGGGCAGTGGGGCCCAGGCTTGAGCCCCGCACTGCTCCAGTGTGAGGAACTGCTCCTCAGGTCTGGATGTTAGCAAAGCCCATGGACCCAGTCTTCCTCCAGGACCCCACAGAGAAGGCCTGAGAGAAGGTGGCCTCACCTCAGCCCCAGGAGGGGCCTCTAAGTACCCGGTATACCCTTAGATCCAAAAGATTGATAGGGACCTTTATCTGTCCACTTGACTGTGGCCTGTGGTCCAGTGACAGTCTGTGGGTGAAGTCAGCATTGAATCATATTACAGAATGAATTGTGGACTGCCCTGGTATGCCTGAAACTCGGCACTTAGCTGAAAACTGCCTAGAAGGAAAGGCTGACACTCTCAGGTGTAAAAAGCATTTCTCCTGTGTGTCAGCTTTGTCATGTGACAAGTATCTGAGGCAACCTGCGTCAGTTTTCAAGTATCAGTGCCTGGTCACCAGACTCTGAGGCCCACGATGAGGCAGAGAGCACACAGTAGCCAAAGCTATCACTTCATAGTGACCAAGAGGAACAATCAAAAGAGAGGAAAGGACTGGGTGCCTTCAGGAGCACACCTCCCGTGACCCAGCTTCCTCCTGCTCGCCCACTTCCAGCAGGTCCTACCACCTCTGGGTGGCACCATGAGCTGGGGCCCTACCCTGCACCGGGCCAACCCTCAGGGGCCATTCAGGACCCAAGCTGATCTTCCAAGAAGACCAAGAAGATCTTCCCTGAGGATCTTCAAGTGGGGCATGGGCTGTGCCCTGCCTTTGGATACAACAGAAACATTCTCAACTAGCCTCTTAAGTCTGGGAGTTAAACTGTGATACCCATCATTTTCCAGGATCCCTGTGAAATGGACAGTGTGATGGCAGCTCACCTGGGCTGCTCACTTAGTCCAAGGATGGCTCTGTGGGATTGACTCCACAGCCCTGTGTTGCTGTAAGTCATGGGAGGAAGCTCAGGCCCCCACTTCCCAGATCACCATGTACTTCTTAAGGCCCTTAAGGACAGCCTACATGTTCTACAACCATGGCCAGGTCAGGTTTTCCTCAGTCAAGAGCCATAAAGGCCCCAACTCTTCTCTAAGGCATTTCATGTTTCTCTTACTAGAGATGAAAAGGTGGCAGACTGGGCATAAGCACTTGCCTGGAAAGCACATGGTCCTGAGTTCATGCCCCAGTACTACCAAAAAAGAAAGAAAAAGAAAAAACTGCCATGAAGGAAATACTGGGAAATGCTGACAGGTGTGCTTTGGGGAGAAATGAAGGACGCAAACAGAAATAAAGTGTTAGGTTTTTGGCATGGCAGAGAAGTAGAAGTGAAAGAAGGAATTCTGGCCTTTACTGCCATTGAGGAGGACACCTGGTAGGAAATCCTCTGACCTGACTCAGGAAGGCTGAGACTTAAGGACTGTTGCTAGGGGTGGAATTTGAGGGGCAGGTTCAGTGGCACACAGGGAGCTGATTGGGGTTCCCTTGTGTGAGCAAGAAAGGTGTATAGGACTGGGGTGTGGAAGGAGGAGGAGGAAGTGGTCTTTGGGGAGACAAGCTGTTGTTTTGGGGATTCAACCCTGTTGGATCAGGGCTGTGATAATTCATCTGTGTGCACTTGGGCCAGAACCTATCATAAAGGAATTAGATGGGCTGTTATGAAAACTAAGGCTACTGTAATTTTGGTTTATGATTCCACCGTTGAGATTTTTTTCAACCTGACTTTAAAGAAAAACATGTGTGTTTTGATTACTGTTATTGATTCCACATTGTCAAGATGTAATTCACAGGAGTAGCCGCTCAGGAGCAGAACTTGGTAGGCAGTGAAGTTTAGTTGCTATAAATTCAAATTAAGGTGCTATAGCTCCAGGATGCTATGTATAAGACCTGTGCTAACCACAAACAAAATGAATTGAATAAGAAGGGGATCAACATGTTCTACTACAAAATGATTTAGTGAAACACAAACAAATGGCAAGAGGAAAGGAGGGAGATGAAAGCCATAAGTACGTAGAAAACGATTACACATGGCAAAATTGATTTAAATCTCTCCTCATAAGTCATTATTTTAAATAAAAATTGGTTCAAATCTCTAAAAGAATAAGGAGCTTTAAAAATCACCAACTATGGCTGGGGAGAAAGCTTAGCAGCATAAGCACCTGCCTGGCAAATACAAGGTACTCAGTTTGATCTTGCCATCCCCCATCAAAAGAAAGAAATACATAAAAATAAAAATCATCAACTAGAATTACTTCCTGCAAGAGACAGAGTTAAGTTGAAAATGAAAGAGTAGAGAAAGACAGTTCATAAAAGTATTAAATAAAAGACAGCCAGTGGCCATATCAATATCTGCAGAACATTTAATTCAACAGATGTTACACAAGAGACAGGAACACTACGTATTAGCAAAAGTTGAATACAATAAAACTTAACAAGACTGGGCATGGTGGCGCATGTCTGTAAACTCAACACTTCGGAGGCTGAAAACAGGAGGATCACTATGAGTCTGTTCTACGTAGTGAGACCCTGTAGACCCTGTACTAAATACTTAAAAAAACCAGAAGACTTTAGCATTTCTACACCTAAAAGAGATTTTCAAAATACAAAGCATATGTCTATAGAACTGAAGAAATAGTTTCCCCCAAGCAGTTGGAAATATCAGGATCCCCCTTTTAATCCTGAATTGGGCAAAATGATAGACAAGGAAAGGAAGATTTTATAACATAATAAACAAACCAGCCCTAAACAATGCATGCAGAGCATACCCATGCCAAAAAAGTAGAATACACAATCTTCTCAGAGCTTTATGAAAAATTTTCAAGAGAGAACAATTGTCAAGTGAAAACACATCTTAATAAATTAAAAAAAAAATAGATATCACACACTGTGTTTTCCCCAACCACTACAGGGTGAAATTAGAAATTAACAACAGAAACAAAATTTAAGGTGAATATAATTAACAACAACAACAAAAAATATATATATATATAGTTTATATTTATACATGACATGATCATGCATATAAAAATGTTAAAGAATCCACAAAAATATATCAGAGATACTGTTTCAAGATTTCTAGAATATAAATGTAGCATACAAATAATTATATTACCAGAGAATAGCAATGTACAATCCTAGAAAGATATAAAAATACAATTACATTTAAAAGAGCATCCAAATAAAATAAAAATAAATGTAAAAAAAAAGTAGAAGACTTGTACACTAGAAAGTAGAAAAGAAACTTAAAGGAAAAGTTAAAAGATCTAATTCAATGCAAAAATCCATATTTATGGATTAAAACTACATTTTAAGATACCAATTCTCCACAAAAGTCTTGAAAAACTGAGCCTAAAATTCTTATGTAACTCATAAAGATCTGCAATTATCAAAACAATACATAAAAAGAACAGAGTTGGGGAATTCATTATTTCTTATTTTAAAACTTATTTCAAGATGCAATAATCAGGGTTTACCTTTGCACCTAAAATGATATTCCCACATATAATTTATAGTAGTTATTTTTGTTTTCTAGTCCTCAATCCTGTATGTCATTACTGTATTATCAATATTATCATTATTTGACAAAGCTACCATTCTCTCAGAGCACCTTAAAGAACACAGCAACACTCTAAAATTAGTGCACGACTTGTGGACAGTAGAAGCTTACTTCTTTCCAATTTACTATTGATCAATACTTTTTTTTAAAAAGCATGCAAATAAATTTTGACACAAGTCACTTAAAAACTATATGTGAAACATGGTCATTTGTTAAGCTATTAACAAAGAGGGGCTACGTAAAAGGAGACTCTCATTTAGTATACCAAAATATGCACACAAACACAGTGGCATCTCCATCCACGATGCTTTTGCTTGTGAACAATTTGGATCACACACAGAAGTGCATGTTTATGTTAAATGTTGCTTTTGTTCGCGGACTGAGATTTTGCTTGTGGCAGCAGGTGATGACCATGACTGTAGCCATCTTTCCTGAAGGAACACAAGCATGAGCATCTTTTCCAGTAGGGAGAGTTAAGTTAGTGAAGCAAGGCATAGGAGAGTCACCGTGTTACTGTGCTAAATCTACACTAATCCATTCACTGACTCAGCCTTGCGTGTAAGGTGATGTAAGGCCTCTCCTAACCAAACGATAAGTTCTAGAGATCAGACAAGAAGGCAAGGAAAAACAAACAGAAGCCCACCTAGCAACGAGCAGCTCATAGGCCACAGCGCCTAGGTGAAGACCTTGGGCCTGGGCCAGTCAGTCAGGTCATTCAGCTCATGGCAAGTTTGTGGGAGAAAGGATAACCCACAGATGTAATAAAAGCTGAGCACAAAGGCCATGTTCCTTCTCCAAAATCTCCTTGACCAAATATTCTTAATGGGGAAAACTTCCTATCTTCCCCTTTTTCTCTTTTCTAATAAAGTGTCATCCTTCCTAAACTTGGTTTCTTTAGTTAGTTACAGTGCTAGGATTATGATTCTGGTTATCTGTGGTGCAGAGTGCAGTGCACACCTGAGCACAGCACAATGGCACAGCAGGGGGGGAGAGAGGGCCAGAAATGGCTGGCCTTGTTCCCTGGGGACAGCTAGGATGAGTGGGTAAGATGGGAAGATCAAAAAAACCCCAGACCTCTGACTGTGCAGCCAGATGAGCAGGGGTCAACACTGACACTGCTCTGGAGGGGGCAGAGCTGGGCAGCTAACGGGCAAGTCTGGGAATAACAGCCCAAGGAAACATTACAAAACACAGCTCACAGAGGCAGCCATTGAACTCTGGGTCACACAATGAACCTTGGGCTATTCTGGTCAGTCCTGGGACAGGTCAGAGAATCTCCTTGGAACTGTGACCTGGAGTGGCATGCAAGCCATCAACTCATTTAAAGTAAAGTGGTATTTTAGCTCATGTTCCCCACAAAGGCAAAGTCTGAGACAATGGTTTACAACTGTTTGCAGAAAGTGCAACCACCAGGGTCAGAGGAATGCAGCAGGGAAGGAGACAGCCTGCCTCTGGCAGGCCATCCTCATGTGACTGAAATAGGATCCTGGGCAGCACCCCCCGCAGAGCTGCCATACCTCAGATGATGCTGGGAGCTGCCTTCCTTTCTCCCACCTGTGACGCATCACACCCAGCACACATTCCTGGGGCACTGGTAGAGTTCTCTGGGCCGGTACCGCTCATTTCTCACAGAATCTCCATCTCTTTCCACCCTAGAAGCTTCAGGGCCAGGCCAGGTGCCATGGCCAAGCAGAGAAGAAAGGGTCCTGTCTGATGCAGATCTGTGTGGGGCAGTGCTTGTCCCCACAATTGAGGCGAGGACTGGTGAGACCTGGTGACGAGGAAGGAAAGAGAAGGTAATGGGAGATCAGACCCCACTGGATGGCATGCTGCTTCTGTTGCAGACACCAATGCTATAGGGGAAATGAAACTCCCAACCTGAAAGGTACCTGGACAAGCTCATGTTCTTTACAACTGAAGAGTGAATTTTAGGAACAAACAGAGGTTAAGAGCAGAATACATTTATTGGGGAAAAAAAGATTCTATCTGAATGGGACAGAAGGGGGGCCCAAGCAAGTTGTTCCCAGGAAGTTGTCTCTTCCACAGACTTTTGAAGAATAAACCGTGCAGGTCTAAGGTGGAGAACATGGAAACTCGCTTAGGTGGGCATGAGCCTAAGACAGAACTATGGTCAATCTATGAGATCACAAGCACTATTGCTCTGTAAAATTGATTAAGTCCAGGATCAAATGGGGAAGTGAGTCACATAGAAAGCAGGCAAGAATATAGAACAGGACTTGTCCAGTAGCCAGCTGGTAGTAGTTAGTGACTCTTCCTGGCTTCCTCAAGGTGGTGATCAATCCCAGATGCTTATCTTTAGGGAGGTGAGCATGTATTCGATCTTTGGTCTCTAGATCTAGCCCACATCAGGAGCATCCATCCTTCTTATAGTTGCAACGTATCTTGTGTTCCATGCTGTCACCTTGAAGTCCTAACCCTATCTGACTGCCTATATTATTTCTATCTAACTCAGCTGTCTACAGCACCAACACTATTGCTTGACCTGGCTACCATACCAGGGAGACACAGGGAAGCCACTACTCCAACCTTTGCACAGGAAGAGGAGGGTGCAGGACCAGGAGACTTGAGGGGGAACAGAAGAGTTAATGATTTCAATATGGCCTAGGAGGAGCAAGACTGCTTTCCCCAGCAGATCTGCCGGGCTCTGGGTTTATATTATTTGAATATTTAACTTTCGTTGATGTCCAGTATATAGAAGATAATAGGGAAATGGCAAGGCTTGTAGACTTGTGCACAAAGTAAGCTACAAATTAGGGAATGGCTGGGGGAAGAGAACTGGGAATTCCCTCTCCCATTTGCTCCTTAAGATACAGGAGGTGGGGACTGAGGAGATGGCTCAGTGGAATAAGCGCTTCTCTGGTAATCTCAAGGGTCTAAGTTCAATCCCTGATTCTGCCAAAAAAATGAAAAGATACAGGAAATGAGGGGCCGTGGAGATAGTTCAGTAGAATAAGTGCCTGCCTGGCAAGTTCAGGGTCCTGAGTTCATTGCCCAGTACCACAAAAAGAAAAAAAAAAAAAAAGATAGGAGGTGAAAGGCAGAGAGGCTTGGCTGCCCCTCTGTGGCCACAGCCAGAAGGGCCAGAGCTTGGAGGCTGAGAAGAGGGGGTGACAAGCAGAACTTCTTGTGCAAATCAGGCTGCTTTCCTGTGCTCCAAAGCTCCAATGGTCCCAGGGCCCCATTCAGATTTAATTTACATCCAAATGGAGCATCTCTTCCTGACCTTTTCTTCTGTGCTGAAGGCTTTCACATTCCCTGAGAAGAAGATCTCCCCACTGAAACTGGGTCTGGCAGGGAAGTTCACTGACTGCTCAGGGAGTAGCTGGGAGCCAGCTTGACGTGGTGGGATCCCAGCCCACCTCATCATCCCCACAGCTACCACTGCCAGAGCATCGGCCGCGCGACGTGTCCTGCACACCATACCAGCACGGTACAAGCAGCAGCGCCCCCTTGAGGAAGCAGAGTCCCAGGGCTATTGATGACCTGGCCAGTGGCCAAAGCACCCAGAGACGGAGACAAGAGGTGTGTTCGGCATGCAGCACCACAGTAGAACTCACTCCTGTCTTCCTGAAGCTTAAGCAAAGACATTACAGACAATCCCATCCTCTCACAGTGGACTTAGTAAGATCTTCATTTAAAGGAGCAGGCAAGGTCTGTTCATGATGTTACTGGCAACCCACAGGCCGCAGAGGCTTCCTGCTCCTGCTGCCTTTGCTTCAACTTCAAGGAGCCAGGAAGGACTGAGCTCAGGGTGATGGGGAAAAGGTACTGTCTGTAAGCAAAGCTGCCAGGATGGCTGGCGCACTGTGACAGAAGGGCTTTCTTCCTCCCCTTTTCTAAGCAAAATTTCTACTGTTCTGTCTACGCGCAGCTAGGGCCTGCTCCTCTGGTTCCCCCTCCCATTCAGCTCATTTAGAACACAGCTGCCTGTTCTCAGCACAGGGTCCTACAGCTGCTTAGGAAGGTGGGCAAGGGGGCCTCTGTTCAGACCTCACTGAGGAACTCCCAGACACCTGTGCCTGGCCTGCTGGGAGGGTTCAGGGTGTGGTGTTGCCAGGCCTTTGGAGCTGAGGTGCTAGGGGCTGAGGGAACACTAGAGCTGTTTTCTTGTCTTTGAGCAATCCAGGCAAGGAAACTAGGAACACACCTCAAGACTCAGAAGGAAATCGGCAGTAGTTATCTGACTCCTTTTTCTCTTGATATTTTGCCAGTCTTCTCTTCTTAGTGATCACAAATGGATCCTTACATTTCCACAGCCTGTTGAACTTCAACTTGAGTTGAAAAGCACCTTTGCCGAGAAGGCTTGCACCAATCCCCCAGCCTCGGGACCTTTAGCCGATGTTGGCACAGTGCAGCACCTCAATGAAGGAGACAACACGATGGGGCAAGAAAGAGCTGGCAGCAGAAGGAACTTCAGAGTTGATGGTGCATAGCCCTGCTGGTGAGGACCCAGGCAGAGGTCTGAAGTGTCTGCCTCCCCTCTGGCTCTTCTGACCTCTAGCCTTCTGCCCTCCCCTCCAGCACCCCCAGGGCATCCTTCTGAGGTACGTGCAGACCAGAAAGAAAGGCTCTGCAGGTGCTGTTGAGCCACAGGGCTCTGGGCTGGCTGGCAGAAATCTTAAGGGACAAGGGGAAGACCCTTTCTCCCTCCCCACTGACTGCTGCAGCCTCAGGCAGAGAGAAAGGCAGGACCCTGGGTCTCCTCTTCCCTCCTGAAGACACACTTAGGCATGTTTTCACAGTTTCACACATAGACTGAGTTTCACAGATCGGAATGATGAAAAAGAATCTTCTTCCCAGCCTAGGGTAGCTTTTACCGGGTACCCTGAACTCCACTGCTCTAAGCAGCAGGCTGGTCAGGGTCATATGCCCTGGCCCAGCACAAGTCAAAAGACCACTCTCTGCCATACCACCCTTCTATGCTCCCCTTATTCCTGCACAGCTCTGACCCTGGGACGGGAGAGTTGAGTCTCCTTCTCCTACCCCACCTTCCAATCACCACAGACCTAGCAGTGCAGACTTAGTTGTGCCCAGTTAAGGTGCTGCCAGCTGGGTCATGATTTGATCTGCTCCTCGCAATGCTCCCCTGCAATCACACCTGGCTTTCTCTGCCATAAGGTTGTAGGCAGCTAAATTAGATAGATATATCATGGGCAGTCAGACAGGCCAGGCCCTCAAGGGACAGTATGGAAGACAAGGTGACAACAGCCACTACTTCCCTAAAAATAGACATCAGGGACTGATATTTGAAATAACTGCCAGTCACCTTCAGAGAGCCAAAATGAGTCACTAACCCAACTCTGAACAGGAAGGGACCCTGTCCCATGTTCATGCTTGTTTGCTACATGATGTGCTTCCCCTATTGATTTAATCAATTTTACCTGAACAATAGTGTTTGTAATCTCATAGGTTGACCATAGTTTTGTCCCACCTCATGACCACCTAAGCGAGTTCCCATGTTCTCCACTACCTTAGACCCACCTCACATGGTTTTACTCTATAAAACTCCCTGGAGGAGACAGCTTCCTGAGCAACCCACTCAGGCCCCACTTCTTTCCCTCTCTTGGACAGAAGCTTTCTTTCCCACAATAAATATTCTGCTCTTAACCTTCATTTATTCCTAAAATTCATTCTTTGGCTTTAGAGAACACAAACTCATCCCAGGCACCTTTCAGGTTGGGAGTTTCATTCCCCTATATCAACACTAGCATCTCAATTCGATCCCAGCTCTCTGCAAGGCTCTACGGGGTCTGTCTCCTGGGTTCACACCAGGCCCAGCCTTCCCTTTGGCTCTAGGCCCGCTACTCCTGTGGGAGGGAAGAGGGCAGGGGCAGAGAAAAATGGATTCCATGCAGGATAGGGAAGAGAGCCCTGAGCCTCCGTCTTTGAGACACTGACCCCGCCCACCAGAGCAGCCTGGTCCTCAGCCTGAACACCTGGTGCCCACCACACCCTACTGCTCCCTTCAGCACTCAACTCCTTGGGGCTCAGTTCTGGGACTTGGCATGGAGTTTCATTTACATGTTGTGCTGGAGAACCAAGCAAAGCAGCAGCACACTAGATCCACATCCCTGAGCACATTTCTATTTGTGTGTTTACCTCTGAGCAGTGCAGAAAGCACATTTATTAATTCTTCTTCTGTCCCCCTGGGTTGTGCTCAGCTACCGCCTGGCAGAAGTTGGAAGATGCAGTTTGTCACCAGAAGGTTTTCGGATCTGCTCCAGGCAGCCTTGGCTTTCAGTTAATGCAGCCTAGAAGACAATTTGAGGGTCCTGCATGGTGCTAGGTGAGCACAGTATGCTCTCCAGAGAGGCAGGGCTGCGAGGCCCACCTAGAGTAAGCCGGGGAGAGGTGGCACGGACACCAGAAGTGCAGCCATGCTGCAATTCCCGATCATGCAGGAGGAGTGATGTGATCGCAGGAGGTAGTGCAGCCTCGCAGGCTCCACCCTGTCTACCTTACTCACATCACTTCCTCTGCCAAGGATCACTGCTCCACTGATGTGACTCCAGAGACCGCCACGGCAGCAGCCCCATGTACTGTTGTGACACAAGGATGTCGTTGGACCCTGTGTGTGGGTGTAGAGGTCGCCTTTGCTTTCAGCCGCAGTAAAAGCCTGCAGATCAATGCCCAGTGCAAGACGACCTCACTGACTGAACTGTTGCCAGGACAGTGGGATCAGGAGAACTGACAGAGCAGCAGGCACAGTCCAGGTCTGCTGCCACCCCTCAAGCTGTTCTAGAATCCTTGCAACCAGTCCAGGTTGAGACTGGTGTGACTCGCGTGCTACCTAGGGAAGCTCAGGTCCACAAAGTGATGTCCTCGCTGCTAGGTCAGGGAAGGAAGTCCAAGATTTGGACTCAGTTTAGTCTGAAAGGCAGGTCTCTCCACACCTTCGGCCTCTATAGTGATTCATCATCATGCCATCATAACATATTGAAATAATCATTAGTGCTAACGTTCCAAGCATTGTCCCCCTTCCCAACCCATCCATCCATTGTAGCAGACTCAGGCCCTTTTTAGGTTTTCATTTTATTTTTCTCAGACGGAAAGTGAAGTAGGTTGGCATGAAGCACCATTCCTGTGCATTATGAAAGACCACCCTCACCAAAAGGTGCTGTTAAATCAACATAGCACTGCCGTTCCGTGCAACCCCAGACACAGTGGCTGCATCAGGAATATGACAAACAATAAATGCTGGTGAGGATGCTAGCAAAGGCACCCTTCTGCACTGCAGATAGGCATCTAAGTTAGGCCAGCCACTGTGGAAACCAATAGGGAGGTTCCTCCAGAGACTGAACTGGAGGTTCCTCCAGAGACTGAACTGGAACTGGAGCCCCATTGGATGCAGCTACACTTGTCCTTGGTCTATATCTGAAGGAACTGAAGTCAGTGCACCATGGGGGTAAGTGGCAATGGGAGGGAAAATAGAGGTCCTGAAGAGAGGGGCAGAGGCCTGGGGCAGCTCTAGCTTCGTCTTGGCTTCCTATTCCTGCTGTACTGGTTGATGTCTAGGGGGGCAGATGCAGGACAGAGACACGACCCTAAGCATCGGTCTCCCCATCTTTAGCTTCTGTAGTGACCCAACACTATTACAGCTTGTACTGGCTGTCTCCCAAAGCCTCGAGTGTCCATAATAGGGCTTCTTGAGGGTGGCAAGAAGGGTATGGTTGCTGGGATTAAGGTTGTGATACTGAACTAGGGGTGCCCCATCCTGAGTGTGGGCTACCTACCCTAAGGGGAGGTATCCTGCATGATATAAGGGACAGAGAGAGGGGGACGCTGCTGTCACCTGCTGCTTGCTGCTTGCACCCTCTTCCTGCCCTGGACGGTCTCAGCCGTGGTGCCCCTTTGCTGTGTCACCCTGCCTTGGAGCCAACTTACATGGACCGAAACCTCTTCAAACTGTAAGTCACCATGAGCCTTTCCTCCTTTAACATTAGGTGCTCTGTATTTTGTCTCAGCAACAAGAAAAGTGATTAAGACAGTAACAGAAACTAGAAAAATCCCATTCCTGACAGGACTACATGGACTGAGATACCTGCTCTTCCTGCAGAGGTCAGGGAAACCCACCTGTGGTAGCCGGAAGTCATGCCCCCTGGCTTGTACAACATGGCCCATGGGACCGGTACCCCACTGGGAGGCACCATGGAAGCACTGGAATTCCAGCTAGCCCAGTAGATTGGGACTGACAGCAAAATTTCAGGTGATTTGAAGAAACAAACAACGCTAACCTTACTTCATCATCTCAGTGCAAAGTACATGGCTGTTAATTTAACCCTGATGGCAGCACCTTCCATGTGTCAGCCTAATGTTGCTTTGCACCATTGTAATACACAGCGATGCTACTTTGTTTGCCCTTCCCTTAGTAAACTTCAGTTGGATCAAGCAAGGCACTGGAGGGTAGATGGGGATGTAGTAGGGTGAAGACAAAGGCGCTGGACAGGTAATCCTTGAGCTCCGCTTGATGGCTGCCCCAACCATCACCAACAGAACACAAAGGCAGCCGAGTGCTGGACATTTGCCGTGAAATAAAGTTAGAACAAGTGATGAAAGTAAATCAGTGGTGTCGTGTGCTGTGATAAAAACGACGGTAGCGGAAGTCTACTTACTTTTTTAAGGGCTTAGCCTAACTCTACAAGTCTCAAGGAAAGAAAAACACATGATTTCCCCTCAGGATTATTTCTAAGGGTCCACAACCCTAGGGAGACTCTGTGGTCTTCTGAAGTCTAGCTGAAATGATGTCTGTGATTGTGGCATTGGTGGTTATTAGGGGCTCAACATTGCAGGCAGAATAAAAAGTGGATGTGCACTGAGGAATACTGTATAAGAGCCTGTGGAGGACAACCTGGGGGACTTGCCTTGAAGGAGGAGCAGCTGTCTCCACTTTGGCTGAGCCTGGCCTTATATCTGTACTGATGTGTGCAAAGCTGGCCAGGACTTCTCCTTATCCCTTCAGTTGTCTTTAAGTAATGAACATCAGTGCAGCTGACGTGCTGATGTGAAGTCTCTGAAGCAAAGATGACAAGGTAGTAGCACCCCCCATAGCTCCTAACTAAAACATATGTGAGTCAAGGTGGAATAGAGAGCTGTGTTCCACACTGTGGGCTGGGATTGAACCTCAAGACTAAAGGCGATGACCTCACAGAGCTTAAAAGATTACACATTACAGCTGAAGTACCAATCCCAAAAATGAGATAGTACCTCAGATGTGTCATGCAAGTTATTTTTTCTGCATCCCATTTTCTTTGCATACTGTAGAGATGAATGCAGGCCTCCTACTTAACCCAGCTCACAGCACTCACAAACTTCTCCCATTCTCACAGTCACTCATCCTAAAGCTACTCCCTCACAAATCAACAAAATCTGGGTCCAGGCCTTTGTTCTAGTTATCCATCATTGTAACTGGACTTGGCTCTCCACAACTACACACATGCCTTAGTCTTGATTCTCACCTTGGGTTGCATTGGAAGTGGTAGATTGAAAGTAATTCACCAGAATTGCAGTAACTTCTCTATGGGATTATAAATACAAACTTTCTGGGCCATAATGAGGGCCAGGAAGAGCTATGGGTCAAGCAATAAAGAAGGTGAAAATTAAGCAACATGAAGCTCAGTGAGTGAGTGAAAGAAATCAAGCAGTAGCATGATTTGTAGGAGAGTGCTATTGAGGAATGTTACCTATCAACAAAGAAGGATGTCACTCCGATGACAGATTAGGGATGTGCTAAGACCTTCCTCAAGAGAATTATGAAATAACTAACCTTGAGATTGGCTAAAATAAATTTCAAGAAGTGCTGGAAATTATGAGACCTATGTTATATCCAAACATCCAAACACGTTGGAAATGAAATGTGGAAAAAGAGAGCTTATGTAAATAAACAAAAGTCAGCATGGATGGCTATTATGATATCAGATAAAACAAAAGTCAAAAAGTGTTCCAAAAACCAAAGAAGGACATTATAAAATGACCAAAAGTTCAATTCACAGTGTTAGAGCATATATATATATATATATATATATATATATATATATATATATATATATATATATATATATATGCTGGTCCTCCCTGTGCAAATCCAAGATGAGGTGTTTAGGGCTCACCAGATTTGCCCACTCAGACAGTTCCACTGGGCCATGCCAGCCTATGCCCAGGGAGCAGAAGAATCACCCATCTGTACTCTGTCTAAAGTTTTATCTCTTAAACTTAAAAAGGATCAAATGGTTTCTTTGTTTTTTGAGTCACTATGTCTTTTAGTGAAATGTGAATTTGCAGAAATAAAAAGTATTTAAGACAGTGTTAGGAGCACCTACAAATGCATATCTTGGATGAAATAGGCAAATTTCAAGAAACACACTCTATTAAGACTTAGTCATGAACAATTATAAAACTGAATTGGCCTATCACTGAAGAGTAATGAAACTTAATCAGTAATCAAAAACCTTCCAACAAAGAAAAGATGATTGTAATGGTGATTTCTACCAAACATTCGGAGACATATAATTTGTAATATAACAGATTTTTATTAATTTTATTGAGAAAAAAATTGCAATGAGACAGCTTCAAAAAAGGTTGGTAGGGGAGTTACAACAATTAATACATTGCATATTGTTGTCTTTGTAGTGGTCATTCATAGCACAGGATGCAGCCATGATATTTTGCCCAAACACTGTTAGTACAAATCTTTCTTCTTATTGAGTTAAGAGAAAGTAGCTATGTATCTATCCTATTTTGTATATGCAGATACAAAATGAACCTTCATTTATATCACCCTTTTTCTTTAGTCTTGTCAGAGATGGGTATTGCATTCCCATCTAAATATTGCAAATGCATGAACTCAGCAAAATATTCCAATATTCCACAATAGTAGTGAGTTATCCACAGGCCTGGCAATGTCCAAATCTGATGACTTGAGCCTTCCACAGCTCAGCGTATTAGCATGGCTTCACTTTTCATACCTTCTTTCTATACTTTTCTGCTGGATGGTTAAGACCAAGATAAAACAAGAGATATATAACAAGAAATGAAACAAGGTCAGTCAAGTTCCCTAGGGACTTATCCCAAAACCCTGTACCACACTTTGTAGCTCCCTTGTCAGTGTACGGGTGCCAGGTACAGTGCTTTTCACTGGGTATGTGTGCAAGAAGAAACTACAGTCCTCAAGGAGACTATTAGTGAAGACGATTGAAAGAACAACTGGAAGGAGATTGTACTACACACACAATAAAAGAAAACTTTTGTTCTATAGGAGTAAAGTTTGGAAATAATTTTTGCCTGGTGTTGTGGGATGAAGGATACAAACCTAGTAAACAGGTGACTTGATTAAGAAGACTATGAGGCAGAAAGTCAGATGTGCCAGCTGATTTCTTGCAGTTACACAGAATAAGATAAAATAAAATAAAATAAAATGCAGAGAAGAAGATTCCAAGGGAACTTTTAAAGACAAGTGTAGTGATAGATGGTTGATGTCATCAATGAGTGATGTCAGCTTGGACTAGAAGAAACAGAGACTATTGGAAAACAAAGTCCCCCAGGCCAGCCTTGAGGTAGAAGGATGGAAGCAAAAGGAGAAAACTGTCCAACTGCAAGTGCAGGGAGGCACAAATCCAAAAGCTGATCCCAGGAAGCAAAAAAAAACCCTTCGCCCAGGACTGGAGAAGGTGTGTAGCTGGCAATGACTGTCCCATTCGCCTCACTTGAAAGTGGGGCATCTACTGGGCTATTCTGTACCTGCCCCACAACTGTCTGTTTGGTGTGAGATGGCAGAAAATCATTCTCTTTAGCACTTAGGTTTTTAGACTGGAAGGACCATTCCTTGAGAAAGTATACCAGTACCCTTACCTGCTCCTGGGCCGATTGGATGATGGCATCTGGGCTTAGATAAGGATTCCTAGATATCAGGTAATGACGTACAACCATCTTTGGCAAGGTGCCATCCTAGGCCCTCCAAACTTGCCTGTCATCTGAGAACCACTGAATAGCCTTGCTCAGCACCACAGGAATGGAAGAATCACCCTGTTGAACTCAAATGTACAACCCACAGAATTGTGAGTTACGATGAATTTGTCATCATAAGCCACTGTAGCACATTTTGTGGCAGTTTATTATACAACAAGAGAAAGTCAGAATTCATGTTTCTGTGTATGTCCTGAAACTTACTCCATCCTAGGACTTATTCCACTCCTGACCTATCTTTATGGCTCACTGCATAACATCAGGTGTAGATGTTTCCCAAGGCTTAGCAGTATTTGGACCACAGTGGCCATCTGATACAGAGGTCTTAGATCTGGAGCCCAGACTTAGGGAGCTTTGCTTTGCATTTCTTGGTTTTTTTTTCCACAAGTACATTTTGAACTATTAGAGCTCTTTTGAGTCTTTATCACAATCTGTAGGAACAAGAGAGATAGGAAAAAGAAATTATAGAGCAGGGTGGTGCATGTTGACTGTAGACATTAGGGGAAGGTGACAGGATGTGGGAAATGCTTTTGAGAGTGTGAAATGATTCAAGTCCTGATGGATGAGAGGAGATAAAGGAGAAGCACAGTTTTTGAAGAGGAAGTAGTGAACCCACTGGTGAGAAAGCACAAGAGTGCTCTTCTGTTTTGGAAAGAGTATGCTGGTCCTGGTCTATCCATGGAACACATGACACTTGTGAAAAACTGGCCAGAGAAAGGGATGGGAGTGTCACCAGGATTTATGTTGA
The DNA here is from genome assembly GCA_004027165.1 of Ctenomys sociabilis. Taxonomy (NCBI): domain Eukaryota; kingdom Metazoa; phylum Chordata; class Mammalia; order Rodentia; family Ctenomyidae; genus Ctenomys; species Ctenomys sociabilis. The sequence goes on from PVKA01000870.1 coordinate 55,720, forward strand.
AGGTGACAGGAGCCTGTTCTATGACACTGAGCTTTGAGTTGGGGACAGAGAACCTTAATGGAGCTGCAGAAGCAAGAGTCAGGACATACTGCAGGCAGGAAACTGACAGCACTTTGAGGCAGTGGTGAGGTGATGGAGAAGATGGGGCTGAACAGAGAAGTTTGATAAAGCAGAGGTGGCCTGGTTGGCAGGGTGCGAATGGAGGCTGGCAGACCCAACTCCATGTTACTGTCCAGGGCCAAGATGAAAGTATAAAGTGTGAGGAGACATGGAAGGTCGAAGGTGAGATGCAATGGCCAGCCTGCAGTGTGTACTGGGGGCACTCTGGCACTGGAAGTGGAACTGAGAGGAACTGTCAACACCGCTCAGTGTATGGTCATGAGCACATCTGGACTCTGGCTGAACTTTCCAAGATATGCTGGGGCAGGAGAGTAAGATACAGCAACAGAGGGGTCCTGGTGTGCCAACAGCTATGTGCCAACAGAGGTGCCCTCGGGTGCCTACACCTGTGTGCCGACAGAGGGGTCCTGGTGTACCTACACCTGTGTGCCGACAGAGGGACCCTGGTGCGCCTACAGCTGTGTGCCAACAGAGGTGCCTGGTGCGCCTATACCTGTGTGCCGACAGAGGGGCCCTCGTGCGCCTACACCTGTGTGCCGACAGAGGGGCCCTGGTGCGCCTACACCTGTGTGCCGACAGAGGGGCCCTGGTGCGCCTATGCCTATGGTGGATAGGGATCTTCTTTGGACAGCCCAAATGGACCAAAGGACACATGTTGGTGGCACTCTGGAAAAGGGCCCTATGAGGCTGCCTTAAGGCTGTAGGCAGTGTCATAGAGGGCAAAAACAGAGTCTCAAGGTTCAAAAGTTCAGAAGTAGAACCCAGTCAAATACTTCAAGAGCTGCAGTAAAGTAGATATGTTCAGATAATTGTGGTAAATAAAACAAAGAGTAATATCAGTTGTAGGTGGGAGGGAATAGCTGGCAGCAGAGACCATCAGCCAGAACTGCAGGGACCACTCAGTGAAGATGAAAGAGCCACAGGAGATCACTGCTTGTTTTGTTTTCCGTTCTTTCCTCCGGGATAGAACAACTTTGCAGAGCAGACCCCTGAGACATTGAAGGGACTGTCCCAGGAGTGTGGGGAATCAGAACAGGGATGGATGGAGGGCTGGCCTTGGGGCAGGGCTGCTTGACCAGGGTATCAGCAAAGTTCAGGGGCCACGGCCTCCCTCATTCACTCATGTGTCTGCACATGAGCTGGGAGCGTTTGCTTGAAATTAAGTATTTTTTATTTTAGAATCATCCGAGCACCATGAATTTTCCATTGCTTACTGGACTCTCTAACTTTCAGAAAGTGTGGTATCATTAAACTTTTTTTTTATGAATTTAGTGCAGTGTCTACAGGGTCTCACTACACAGATCAGACTCGTAGTGATCCTGCTGCTTTCAGCCTTTCAAGTGCGGGGACTACAGGCCCGCGCCACCCTGCCCAGTTTGTTGTCTCAGGGAGCCCTGGGGTCAGGGCCAGTACACAGGCTATATCATTAAACTTCAACAGTGAAGGTTCTAAAATGACTGCTCATAATCCAACCTCAGAGTTGCTGTTTATAGTGTAAACTTGGAAGATTATCTAATTTTCTTATTTGTAAGATCATATTCTTACCTTGAACTGTTATTGGAAGATTGACTATAATACAAGGAGTACTTGAACAAGACTAGATTGGCATATGCATTTCACAACAGTGGCATGTTAATATTAGAATATTTAGTAATTGATTTATTAGTTGCTTATAATTAGCATGTTAGGTAATCTATTAGCTGCTTATAAGTGGCATTTTATAATTACTATTATCTATCTGTTAATAATGGCTTCCCGGGGGACTCTCCATAAGCTTCCGGCAGACTCGCTAGTTAGTTCTCAAATTATGGAATCGATTATGTCAAATCCTAATAAAATGAGGTTAGGAGACTTCAGTTCCCTCTCTATCTCTATCTCTATTTCTGTCTGTCTCTCCTCTTTCCTCTCTCTCTCTCTCTCTCTCTCTCACACACACACACACACACACGCACACACGCACACACGCACACATGCACACACTCTTTCAACTATTTTTTTTTTTTTTTGGTGGAACCGGGGATTGAACTCAGGCCCTTGCACTTGCCAGGGAAACACTTATTCAACTGAGCCATCTCCCCGGTTCTCAACTATTCTTAAACCACAACTTTAACCAAAGGTCACTGCAGCCTCATGAAAACATTCAACTGCATGAATGTCTAATAAGCTGTCTAACAGCTGCCCCTTGCTCTGTCACCCTTGTTATTAATTCTTGTCTCTGGGGATCACTGCTTCCAAATAAATACCTTGTGTGATTGTCATCATTTTTGCTTTAAGATCTCTGCTTTTCCTTGCCTGCCTGGCTTTAGCTATGGCCCTGAGATTCAGCATAGCATCTATGCACAGATTTGCAAACACTTTCTTGCTCCTGAGGACACTCCATTTCTTCAAAGAATCTGTTGCTCTGGTTGCGAGGGACAGCACAAGCTGCTATGCCTCCTGCCCTGGCGGGGTGCCGTCTCCTCCACCCACCGTGCAGGTACCTGCAGTTTCTGCTCTCTCCTGTGGATCTAACTCCTGTGCTGCCAAGCCGAACAAATAGACCACCGATGCTCACAATTCCTAAGATGCAGAGAGTCTTTCCACCCGTTAATGTTTTTGTGTTCATAATAAAAAACTACTTTTCTAAATAGGGAGAAATTTAATTATTCTAAGAAATATTATATTGTTCTGTGCTTACAACAAATTATCAAGATAAATACACTGTCCTGCTGAGGTTCTGAAGAGGGTGCTTGGTATGGCTAGTGGGCCTTTCATTCGTCCTGTATGGCTGTCGGGGATCACAAACAATAAGTTGACGGGATCTGTCCAAGGCCTTCCCTGCCCCGCTACAGGGGCCAATTTTGAAAGGCAGAAATTCCACTTCCTCTGGGTCAGTGAGGTTGTGCTGCTCACAGAGTAAGAGTTAGTCCACAGAGAGAAATACGGGAAAGCCAGCCCCAAGGTGTGGGGATGAGCCTTAACTCATCTCCTTGGTGATGGAAAACTTGACCTATTGAGCATTGCTTCTGTACTACTCCAAGAAAAACATCCTATTCTCTCCCTGCCCCCTCTCCTTCTCCCTCTTGCCACTGGCTAATAACACCAGGCTAGCAGCCTGGAGAAACTTGTTCCTTGCCCCCAGAGAACCCCAGAGCTCCATTTCCTTGTGGTTCTTGTCTCTTGCTCCCCTTTTTCCTCACCATGCAGCATAGCTCCAGGCAGGAGACTGGGACATCATTACAGGGATCCCTGATAGCTGAACACATGGACAGGGTCTCTGGTGTATGGATGCACCATTACACACAAAAGTTACCCTAGGCTTCAGGAAATCTCCACTAGATCATGAGGAAATCTTTTATTTTGGTAACTCACAGAAATTTTTCTCAACAGTGTTGAGTACATGCCACAGGATATGGGGTTTTCCAAAAGCAGGCAGAAAGGAAAGAATATGGAGAAGTAGAAAGAAGCCTCTCCCTCTCCCTCATCTCCACTCTCAGACCCACTGAAGCCTGAGCCTGCTCTGCGGTCCACGTTTCCAGAGGGGAAGCAGCCCCCACTTTCCTCTGCAGCCAGCCGACCTCTGGGCAGAGCTATCAGGGAGCCTGGCCATAGGGAATTCTCCTAACAAGGAGCTCCTGCTTGTGCAGACACTTTAATAAGCCTGCCTGGGCTTGCAGTTGATGCCAGAAGGAGGTAAAGGATGACTAGAGTTACCTCTCACAGAGCCAGAAGGATGTCATGCATGTGGCTGCAGGGGCCAATTCAAGTGGCTTTCCCCCCTCCTAGGGCATCAGCTGGTGCTTGGGGACAGCAGGGTGACTGGCAGGTGCCTGAGACAGATAACAGAGAGAAGAAGAGGTGATGTGCAGAGGAGGACACCCTGCACCTCAGCCCACTGCAGGCTCACAGGTTCCTAGCGTGCCACTGACCTCCCCTGCCTCTAGTCCTTGACCTGTCCCCTCCTGGAATGGATGATGTATTTTCAGTCTTTAGAAGACTCTGAAAGTAAGTAATTCACCTGCCTCCCTGAAAAAACCTATTCTATAAGTTCTGGGTAGTAGAAATCTCTGCCAAGTGAATACCTCTGGGGCACAGTTGCATTTGGAATAGGTGAAATATTGCCTCAGTGCTGTGCTGTGTGCCTTTATGTGCTTTCAGATTTGTTACCTGCAGTTGATCTGCCAAGGAGGGAGCACACTGACAGCGCTTGCTTTTATCAACCTCTGCACACGGGGCTGTGTGTAGCTTCTGCTCTGCACAAGCAGAATGTGGCAGGTGCATAGCAGAGTATGACACAGACTTGGCAGGGGCCATGAGGCGCTGGTGGCATGCAGTCCACAGCATCCTCCATGGGAGACTGCATCTGTGCGACCTCAGACACCTGCCAGCCTCCCAGACTCCAGTGTCATTACAGGTAAAGTGAAGGAAGACTGGTTAAGAAGGAGACATAAAGTGCGTTGTTTTAACCCCAAGGGCAAGGGATAGAACTGAGAGTAGCAAATCCATGCTCTGTGCAGCCACAGAGAAAAGAAGCCAGACATATGCGGGTGCATAGCATGCTGCGCAGCCTGCAGCACACCCCGGGGGCAAAGCCAGCAGGCAGGGGACTACTCAGCAGTCACATCCATGTAGCAGTGGGCTAGCACAGCCCACAGGGAAGCTCCTGATGTACTGGAATTTGGATTTCTTCTATGTCTTCTTTAGAGGTAGTTATTAATGCTTTTTCTGCAGAGTTTGTTCCAAATTGGTTTTCCTCTGCATATTTCCAGACTTTTTTTCTGTATTTCAGATGCTATCATTTCAAAGAATTCTTTTTTTCAAAGAATTCTCTTTTGATTTCAGAAATTATTTCTGCTTTGAGTTCCTCATGACCTTTCTGCTGTTGTGTCTTTGCTTCAGACGCTGTTAATTCATACGTTTCAGCTGGAATAGCGCTCTCTGCACTTGTTCCGGGTGAGCATTGGTTTTCCCTCTGATGTTTCTGCATTTGATTTTTTATTTCAGATGCTATGTATTCAGATATTTCTTTTTTTATTTCAGGAATTAATACTCCTCTGAGTTCCTCTATACCTTTCTGCTATTGTTCCTTTGCTTTAGTATTTGTTAATTCATTCATTTCAGCTGAGCTAGTGTCCTCTGCACTTACTGGTGGACTCATGGCCTGAGATTGCATTTTTCTCCTTGTCTTTGTCATTTGGTGTAGCACTGACCTCTGGGGCTCTCACTCACAGGCCGAGCTGTGTTGGGACTTGGGCCGAGTGGTGGGACCTGGGACCACTGGGAACTGTCTCTCCGGCACAGCGGGCCTGGGGCTCTCACTCACCAGCCTAGCTGTGCTGCTGGAATTTGGATTTCTTGTCCCCATACTGAATATATTGTAGCATTCAGCTTATGAAAATTTACTAAGCTGTACATTTGATAGGTACCCTTTTTGATATTTATAGTATACGCCAAGAAAAAAATCAGAAAAGCAAGGCAAGAGAAGAATACATTGAACAACTTCTGGGATTTCTTCCAGCTTTAGCAGCCTGCCGTTCCAGTCTGTCAATCAGCCTGGCTTCTGGCTCCTCTTTCTTTAACACTCCTCTGAAGAGGCTGGCTTGTGGGGTGCAGGGGGCTGAGCAGTGATTTCTGCCACCACACAGACTCCTGTGAGCAGTCTGACCACTCATCCAGTGGGCAGGGGCTGGACCAGGGGCGTTCAATCAAGCTTCTCTTTTATCACTAAATGTCAGTGTTGTCACCTCTTATCTCTACTAGAGGGGCCTCAGTCTATTCTTATTTTGTGCAGAAAAACAACTGTTCTAAAGCTTAAGAGTTGGTGAAAATCTGTGCCAAAGTAATTTTTATGTTCTGAAAACAGATGTGATAATCTATATATTTTCTCATTACTTTCCTGAATTTGTTGTCTCCACATTCGTGGCAAGCCCAGGGATCTTGGCCCTTGATTAGGACATACTATTTTAAAGCACTTGCTATATTGGGGGTAGATTTGTGCAATCCCCTACAAGTTCTCTGAAATGGTGGGGCAGCTTCTGAGCTGAAACCTAGTGTCCTGAGTTAGGTACAGTTGGCAAAGTGGCATGCAGTGAGAGTAGGGGATGCAATGCACACCAAGTGTTTGAGCTGAAGCACTATAGAAATGGAGAGGCCAGCTTTCACCCTCATCTGAGACAGGAAGCCACCTTAGATAGGACCCCTACTTGACCTAGGAAGCTGGAGCTTCAAAGGGACCCCTGGGAGCGCAAAAAGCCTGCTGTGTAGGATGGATCAACACATACCTTAAAAGAGTCAGATGGCATCTGGGGCACCCCGTTGGCCCATTGCTCCCTTACCTGGGCTGTGCTGTTAGCCCCACTGGGCACATAGCCATGAGCATCTCCCTAGGTCAGCCAGCACACACATGTGCACAGGTTAGCTCTGCCCGTGGAGGGAGTGCAAAGAGCAAGTGGGACACTGCGAGAGGACGTGGAGGTAGCACCAGGGTTGGTGTCTCAGCTACTCTTCTCTCATTGCTGGGACAAATGCCTGGCGCTCAAAGTGAAAGAAGGAAACGTTTAGTTAGCTCACAGTTACTGGTGGTTTAAGTCCATACTCAGCTGGCTCCAAGGCAAAGCAGCACATGGCAGAGGGTGACCTTTCATGGTGGGGCAAAGAGCAAGAGGGAAAAATGGAGAAGTAGTAGCAACAATGGCTGCAGAGAGCAAGTCTGTCTCCCTTAAATTGCACTCAGGCTCTCTACCCCAGGCTGGGGGAAGTACTCACACCCATAATCCCAGTGGATCATGAGTTAATCACAAACTCTGTAAGTCCCCACCACATGAGGCTTTGGGGTGACAACTAGACACAAATCATAATAGCTGAAAATAGGCAGCTTAATCCATCTACCCAGTCTGAGCCCTGGGTTCAGTTACTGAACCTAACTCAGGACAGGCATGAAGTTCACTCTGCCAGAGATATCCTGGCAGGGGGAGAACTCAGTAAGAGGGGCAGGCACATTCTAGGGGGACCCACGGGAAAATCAGATGTGTAGGCAGTGAAGAGGCCATGAAGCATAAGGACAAGGCAGGATTTGTTCTAGAAGCACTGCAGAGTCACTGAGTGAGTTCACACAAGGGACAGGCAACCTGGTAGGAAGTAGTAATCAACCTCTGGTGGGAAAGAGGAAGGGACGGGCACCAGGGCGTTCACATATCGTTCACCTTCAGGCCCACCATTTCCCATGACTTTGTCCTTTTTGCTAGCTGAGTACAGCCTCAGCTATGCCCAATGGAAGAGGAAGGGGAAACTCAGCTCCTTGCCTGGCAGAAGACTTCTGTCATCCCCAGCAAGGCGAGTGCAGAGCAGGGTGGGCTGCATTCTGTGAGGCTCCTGGGGAGGCTGCACAGATGAGCTGCCAGAACGTTCTCCAGGCTTCATGCTGCCTTCATCTGTGAGTCCTCCTCTCCTGGTCCCCACAGAAAACAGGCAGATATCTTGTGTCCTCTCCCTCCTTGGAAGCCTAGTTTCTCAATCACCAGAAAGGAGCCAAAGCCTGATAACACCTTGTGGTTGGAACATGGAGAGATGTCCTCCAGAACATTTCCTAGGTGTCGTGCACCAGAATTTTACCCCCAGGGAAGCCACCAAGTCTCACAGACTTATTTATCACTCATGGAAAATGTGGTCCAAGTTGAGCAGACATCCTCAGAAATCCTCCCCCTTCTGGACACTATTTAGGGTCCAGGTTGTTTTAGCAGTGGTCTTGCCTCTCATGTGTGGCTTCTACAATCACTGAAGAAAGAGGACAGAGATATCGAAGGTACACTGACTTGGGGCTCCTTGCTCCCTGGGACTGACAGACATGATCCAGTGCCAGCCCTGGCCAACTACAACAGAATCAGAAGAAGTAGTAAGACACAGAAGATTTTAGGAAACTTAGTGGTCTGAGTAACAGGATGGCCCTGAATTCCAGGGCTAAAAGGTACACAAAGTGAAATGAGTCTGACAAGGTGCCGAAGACCCTCCAAATCTGCTGCAGTTCTTCCTTCCCTCCTGGTATCTACTCCTCACCTAGACTTTGAGTCACTGATTTTTTTTTTTCCATCAGTGGATTTAAAGGAACTTTATATCACAAGCTGGTTACTGACCATAAATTAGTTATTGATTTTTTTAAGCTAATACCTTGTTGCCTCATGCCCTGCCTAGAAAATGGAAAAGGCTTAATTAAAAAAATAAATAGTAGATTGATAATTGAGCAAGAGTATGCTATTCCAGTTTGACTCTTACCTTGACCCATCATTGAGCTGCCAGATCTTACCCTGCTTTATCTTGTGCCTGGTCACATGATCCCCTAGATCTCTGTCTTTGTGCCCAGACTTATCCTGTCTTGGCAGTGTACTTTTTCATAGTCTTTGTGAAGACCCTAAGGTTCTTTGCCTGTCACCACGGCCAGAACACTGCTTTCTTTGGTTCTGACCCATGTGGGAGGGTGCTGCTCCACCCTTCTTTGGACCTAGCATTTTCTCATGAACACAATCTTCTGACTAGTCCTCACCAAGTGCTCCAATAATCCCCGAGCTGGTGGCATGCAGGACCAGCGGATGTAGAGAGTTCGGATTCTCTCTTGGCCTCCCCCCTTCTTTAGAAAACACTGTGGCTCCTCACATTTGCTCTTCTGTATTCAGACACCAACCTGAGGACCACTGCAGAGAAGAGAGCAGAGACCTGCTGTCTTAGAGGAGGTATAAGCAGGCAATGAGCCATGTATTGTGACAAATGTCACCAAAGAAATAAACAGTAGTACTCAGAGAAAATAATTTTAGAAAAGATTAAGATCACTTCTCAGAGCAAAGATCTTTGACTTGATTTCTGGGGAATTACAGGGAGGAGTGAGAAGGAGTGAGAACGGTATGAAAAGCAGTTCCCAGGCATAGAGCTACCATGATCCTTATGTACCAGGCAGACAAGAGAGGGCAGAGGACTGACCATTGGCACTGGGTTTCTGCCCTAACTGTGCCCACTTGCCCAATACTAAACAATAGCTCCCACAGCTGCACTTGGCACTGAAAGGATGCCAGGAATGGTCCATATATTGTGTCAACTTGAGAAGTTAGAAGTTTAACTGAGCACCTCAACAGGGGGCCAGGGCTCGCTTTGTAAGCGCCCTCATCCTTTGCAGGGGATGGGCTTGGAGATGGTGCGATCTACACCCGCTTGGGGGTATTGTGCTCAAATTTAAGGGAGGAAAAGGGGCTTGCACACCTCCTTTTGCTCTTGCTGCTTTCACTGTCTTCTGCTGCCTGATGACATTGTCCTGTGCCATGCCACCTTGCCTTGTAGCCAGCTGATTATGGACTGAAACCTCCACAAACTGAGCTAAATAGATCTTTCCTTCTTTAATTGTTGGGGTCTGGTATTTTGTGTCAGCAACTGGAGAAAAGTAACCAAGATGCCATCTCTGAGGAGAGGGGACAGAATAAATGGTGAAGGTCACTGACACAGGACCCACAGCTCCACATCAGCCTGCCTCTCTCCCCTGGGCTCTCGTCATCTGTCACTCCCACTCAGCCCGTGCTGTAGCCTGGCCAGGGCTCTCCATCAGGCTGCACAGTTTCTCTTCTCCTGGCCCCTGTCTGCCTTGGCTTTACGTATGTGATTCATGAATAAGCTTCAACATGGTTCGTCTTTCAGAAATCTGTCAAGTTCACTCACTGCTGCTGACCATGTTTATTACCATATTTTTAAACACAGCGTTTAACATTTTAACATGCAGGGGGATGAATGAAGCTGATTGGTCATCTTGATAGAGAGCAGAGGCCAAGGATTTTAACTTTGGTTTTGGCTTGTTTGCTTTTAAATGATATTTACTTGACCAGATTTGAATACTGATGGGAATAGTCTAATAAAAAAAATAAGAATTAAGACATGGGCATCACCAAAGAAGAGAAGTCCCTGGAGACCTGGAGCAGGCTCGAGCTGCTCCTCGCCACTCTCTCCAGCTTCCAGTCTCAGCTCCACTATTCAAAGCTTTGAGGAATGTTCAAACCTCTTACGTTAGCATTTCCTCATAGGCTTGTGACAAGTACATGGTATGATAGAAAAAAAAATAGTTGCTAAGTAAAAAATGTTATTATAATAAAAGGTGCGTTGGCGTTAACCTCCTCACAATGCCTCCCACACTCAAGCACATTTCGCCTATCACTCCTGCCACTGTCTGAAGTGCCTCTGGAAGGCCTTTGTCCTGACTGTGTGCAGCTGCATCACCTGGCCGCCTTGGCATCCTGCGCCAGTTCCCACATGTGCGCTTCGTGCTCCTACTGACTGTGAAGGAGACTTGGAAGTCCCACAGTGCCGGCGCGGGTGAGTGAGGTGACTGAGGACGCACAGCACTTCTGGTCTTTCTGTTTGAATGGTGCTAGGCAGCAGAGTTCACTGTGTTTCTGACCACACCTCATGAAGATGTGAAGAAGACTTCCTGAACTGTTTCAGGAAGTAAGTGCTAAGGAAAATGGGATAGACTGTATTTAAAGTAGGGGAGAATTTTGTGGGAGCTTAAGGACAATGTGTCTTACTGTAGTGAACTGTGTATTTAAATGTCAGCTGTATTTTCAGATCTCTCCTTGTATACTAGATGGTAGGCCTTTATATGGTAGATCCATTAGGTCATAATAAGAAAGGGATTTCATATTTTAGCTATTTTTATGAAAGTAGTGACTTGTATGCTCTTAGGAGGCAGAAGAAGACGATAGTGTGAGATATACATGTTTGCGGGGAGCAAGCTCTTCTCTGTTTTCTAAGAAGGATATGAGGAGAGGCAGAGGCCTACTGCTGCAGTGAGAGCCCATATGGAAATCAGAACATAATATAAACTGCAGCGCTCGAGTGCCTCTGAGAACAGTAGCCAGCCTGCCCACGCCGTGGCGGGTCACAGACACAAGGTGGTCTGTATCAACCCCACTGCATCACTCTGCTTCAGCGAAGCTCTGTTAACCTTAAGTTGAGCATGGAGACAGGAGATGACTGGCTTCACCTCAATTTCAGAAGGTGGGAAGAATGAGTTTACAGTTAAGAATGTGACTGTATGGAGTTAAGAGTGGAAAACAGAGAAAGTAATACAAGGAAGGGTTCCGGCTTGCACAGAAAGGCACATCTCTGGAGAGTGAGGGGTCGCCTCCGGCAGTAGACTCAGGCAAGTGCCTTGGGAACAAGGCTGTGGTCAACATAGGTCCTGTGACTTCTTTTTGCTGCTCTTGAGATCAACAACACCAGAGTCAAAGCACATAGGCAGTGTCAGGAACAGAAGGAGGAGAGGTGAGGTGGCAGGATTGGGAATGTGAGGGTGTGAGGGTCTTCTACGAACGGAGGAGAGAGTGGTCACCTATGGTGCCATCAAGGGACAGGCAGCCAGCAGGGATGTGTGGGCACCCAGAAGGGGGAGCGCCGGAAGACCAGGGTGCAGTCAAGTGCAGGTACTAAAGTGTGCTTTGTCACTGAGGGCCACTCTCAGAGTCACCTGGGCCCCTGGGGCCCCCAGGTGTCTCACTGTACTCTTTGCTGTACTCGGTACTCATTTCAGGAGGACTTCAGGAAGTGCTCCCAATTAATAAAATGTAAATGTATACAGGTTGCTGTCTCATTTTACAAATATAATTTTCCCATTGATGTTTAATTGCCTTAAAATTCTGCCAAGGTTAAAAGGAAACTTTCTCTTGAACACTAGTTATTAAATTATGCATCAACAATTCATTTGTTTGCTACATTGATTTGAGCTTTCTGACATTTTTTATTGACTGTTTGAAATTAAACTTCCAATTATCAAAGGATCAGACATTGTCGGTTCAAAATTCCTCCGAGTGTAGCAGGAAAGCGCTTGATAGTGTGAAGAGCGAGGTCTTTCGATACTGAAACGTGACCAGAGACCTAATATCAAGATCAACAAAAGAAAGCTGAGTTTAAATGGGGAGTTTTTGAAAAGCCCAGAATCTAATTTTCAAGACCACTATGACGTTGCTGCCTTGGCAGCGGACATCTCTTTTCTTGGCTCTGGAGAGCAGCACATTTAATGTGGTCTGTTATATTTAGCCTGAAGTTACAGAACCGAACTTGGCAGATGGCCTGGAGCAGATCTTACTGTTCGAGAAAAGATTCAACTTCAGGCTCCCTGGCATGAATACACACAACAGAAATAGTGGCTTGTGGTTTATCCTTCTTACCTTAAATTGTAATGTATAAGAATAATATTATTGGGCACCTTGGTTATCAGAGCATTTGTAAGGCAGTGCTGTCACTTCCTGGTCTAACGGCCATTGTCCATAAACTGGGAATGAAGATCCCTGGGCACTATCATGCCAGGCAGCGTCTTGGCTTCTTTCACAACCATTTTGGAGTCCTGGAGCAGGACCAGGTTGTGCTGTAGGGCACTTTCTGTCAGGCAGTGCCTGGAGGGCCACGTCCAACATGGTGGGGAGACACAGCTGTGCGCAACCGGATGTGGGTAAATGGAGCTAGAAACATTGGAAAGGACTTATAGGGACGAAACTAATTGCACAGAAGTGTCAGGTTCCAAACTGTCTCCATCTGAAGAATGCAGCAAATGGGTCAGATTGTCTGCTTTCTGCAGCTGAAGAGGAAAAGCTTTACTATTATTTTGTGCAGCCCAGGATTAGAATTTATATGTGAAAGTAAAGAAAAAGCCTGGCGTTCCTCTCATATGTATTATTCAGCACACTACCACCTTGGACAAACCTTCTTGCAAAATAATTGTTTTTTAAAGCCCTGGAATCAGGTTAGCTGTCTCTGTGCATAAGAAAGTTTAAAGCAACTTAAGAGGATAGGGGTTTGATGGTAAATCCTGAGCAGAGAAGGAAAAAATTTAAGAAAATAAATGGCCTCAATCTTCATAGTTGTTTAAAATAAAAGAAAAAGTGTAAAACACAAATTCACCTGTTTCTGAAAAGAAAAGGAAAAAGTAAGATTCCAGGACAGATATAGCAGCACTTTCTGAGAAGCAGGGCCCCGAAGTAGAATGAGTGCTTTGGATGCTACTACAGACATCTAAAGGTGAAAAATGAATTTACTAAAATTATAAAGTATTTATGACAAGGGTAAACTTATTTTTATAAGTGAATGTTGACCTCTGCACTTTTTTTTTGTGTGTAAAATTACTTCTGGGAATGGCTGGGTTTTTTAGAAAGGATTTTTATCTTTTGGCAGAACCAGGGATTGAACTCAGGCTCTTGTGCTTGCCAGAGAACTTATGCCACTGAGCCATCTCACCGGCCCCAAAAGGAATTTTTGTGATTTATTAAGAATTGGATCTAAGGCAAGGGATATACCTGCAAGGTCCCAAGTTTGATCCTGTATACCACACACACACACACATACACAGAAAAAAATGAATTAGAAGTCATCTTACATATATTTATAAGTATATAAAATATTAAAATGCAACAAAGACACTAAAGCAGATACAGAGACTCACATCTATTTACTTATGTAGATGCTATATCTCTATCATCTATTTAGGCAAGTAGATAGATAAATAGATTAGAAAAAGAAAGAAAGAAAGAAAAAAGAAAGAAAGAAAAAAGAAAGAAAGAAAGAAAGAAAGAAAAGAAAGATGATGATCATTAGATTTCCAGTTTTAACTTCCTGAACAACCCTCTGACTTAGATGATTAATTCTTTCAATCTTAGAGATTAGGAAACAGAAGCCAAAAGAAAACCAATCAGCTGGAAGCATACATCTAGTAAAAGCTAGCAGAACCAGCGCTGGACCAGGCAGTCTGACCTTAGGAACAAAGCCATTTGGTTTGGCCTCAGAACTCTGGTTCTGAGCAGCAGATCCAAATACCAAGGTGAGCATGCAGCACAAGAGGGAGGTGCAGTGTGCAGGGACCCACGCAGACGTCTCCCCACTTACGTGCCAGGAGTGGCTCGTGCAGGCCTGTGGCCCTTCCTGCTTTGGCTGGTGTGGCAGGGTCCTATGTGTGCTCCTCAGCAGTGAGCCCTGGCAGGGACACCTGACTGGTGGATCGCAGTCTCGCCCCACAGCCCCCTGGATGGATGTGGTGACTGTGCATTGCTGACCCTCACAGCAGCCAAGCAGTCTCTGGGAAAGTGCATGAACTTCCCTGCTCAGCCCCTGGGAGGCCATAATCGGCTACATAGCAGATTATGCCTCTGTGCACGTGTCTTGGCTCATGCTGCCCCCTTGGCTGGTTGTTCCTTCCCTTCCCCCTCTGCCTGCTTGCACTTTAATAGCTAAAGCACAGCTAAGTCTGACCTCATCCTGGGACCTTATTATCATTCATGCTTTTATTTATAAAAACATATGTACTGTGCTTTTTGTATGCCAGATGTTATTCTGTGGTGCATAGAAGTGGTAGGATACAGCAGTGGACCACAATGATTCTTAATTCTGCCCTCCCAGAGCTTATGTTGGTGTGCAAAGTGTTTATGAATAGGTGAAAATACATATGCACAAAGGAAAAATTCATGTTGGATCAATAATGACCAGATGCTGAGGTGAGCATGCAACTGATAATTACTGGACAAGCAAAGCAGTCTGCTTTCTGTCCCTGTGACAAAATGCCTGAGGAACCATAAAGAAGCAGGACGCTCATTGTGCAGTTGCAGAAGCTTCATCCCATGGTCAGTCAGTCCCCGGCTTTTGGGCCAGGGCGAGGCTCTATGTCAAAGCTGGGTGGGTGTTTGTGTACAAAACAGCTCTCTCAAGTTGGCCAGGAAGGGAAGAGGAAGGGAAGGAGCAGAACCCCAGATCTGCTTCGGGGACACACCCAGTGACCTAACTCAGGCATAAGGCTCCATGGCCTCCCAAGAATGTCACAGCCAGCACCCTAGCCTGTGGGTGACATTCTAAATCCAAACTCCAGAAGCAAGGAGCAGCTGTAACTAAAGAGGTGGCATTTCCATGGAAGCCAAAAAGTTAAACAGCCAAATCTGTGGTAAGCAGAAAAAAGGGATCCACATGCAGAGGTTTCTCAATTCCTGTATCTTTTTACATCTCAGGAATACTTTTGTAGATCTAAAATATTGCACCCAAAATGCATCTAATGACCATCCCTTTGGGCCATCACAGTGCACTGCACAGTGAGCACAGGCTTGGTAGTTGCCTGATTGCCCACTGATTAGGGAAGTTTTTAACATTCCAGGAAGGGTGGAAGGTCTGCACAGTAAGGCTAAAGGCTTCTAGCAGGCTGGAGGACGAGTACTGACATGATTTCTGGGAGAAGAAACTGGTTCACACTGGGAGAGAGATCCTGGACTAAGGGTCGGAAAGATCAGGAAATGGAAATGGTCCAGAAGAGGAAGACGGAGTAGCTTTTGACAAGATCTTATGTAAAGAGGCAGGAGTCTCTGCCAGAGCATGCCAGTTAGGGTAGGTCTATGCTGCTGCCAACCGGACCAGTACAGTAGCTTCTTTACCACCATGTCTCTTGGGAGGGGATACAAGTACTCCCTGAGGCTCATCGTTTTCTGTAGGACCTGGGAGAAGCTGGGAAACTTGTGGCACTGGCAGACAGCTCAGAAAAATGGGAAGCCTCTGCCCATGACATCCATAGGGTCTTTCTGGTTCCTGGATGGTAGAGCCAGGGAAATAAGAGGTGATGTTGAGCCAGAAGAGGGCACTGCTTTGGCTCCAGCTTTGGGGAAAGTCTTAGCTCACTTTTCCTCTGACCACCCCACAGCCACTGTCTTGAAGAACCCACAGTCGCTGCAAGAAGGTTATGGGTTCAAATTCAGAGAGCAGTGTTGTGGTGTTGTAAGGA
The DNA here is from genome assembly GCA_004027165.1 of Ctenomys sociabilis. NCBI lineage: Eukaryota > Metazoa > Chordata > Mammalia > Rodentia > Ctenomyidae > Ctenomys > Ctenomys sociabilis. The sequence goes on from PVKA01000870.1 coordinate 71,591, forward strand.
TCAGCACAGTCTCTGGAGTCACACTTAGCACTGGGTTTGAGTTCTCGGACTGCCGCTTTTAGCTGCAATATCTGGACAAGATCCTTGCATCTTTTGTGCATCTATTTCCTTATTTATTAGAGTAGAGACTATAACAATTTCTTTCAAATGAAGTTTTAAGAGAACTTCGTATGAATGCATGTGACTTGACCAGAAGAGGGCTTGCAAATAGTACTTATGGTTGTAGTAGGCAGGAGGAGTATGGTTGTACTAGGTAGCCATTGTTTGTCCTCTGTGGTTTTCTCTTTTCACCGTTAAAATGATGAGAATCACACTTTCCATACGGGACACTGCGATGGGTGACCTGGGCCTCCTCTGGCCATGGACTTTTGCTTCAATGTTTGAATTGGCTTTAACAACAGCTTTCAGCTATCAGTCTCTCCAAAGATGGCAACCATTCCCCTTTGCATTACTGCCCTGCTTACCAGTCCAAATCTGGCATCTGCTGAACAAGAGAACACAGAGAGAGGCCTGACCAATTACCCAACATGGTCAACTCTGAAGAGATACTCATTTCTACAGAGATCCCTGGAGCCAAAGCTCCTGCTGGGCCTCATGGAACCTCGGATTCTCCTTCCACCCACTTTTCTTTGCTTCCTGTCTTTCTGCCAGTCTTTGGGATCAACATGTATTTCTCAATATGCATTTCACGTTCCTCCTTTTCTGTTCACCACCACAAGCTGCATCTTTTGTAGGATTCCTGAGATATCCTGAGCCTTCTACCTGAAACTTGCCTTCCATAACTAATTCCATCAGGTGCTTTCCTGGGCCAACATAAATTCACTGCATGGCAGGCAGTCCAGAGCACAGCTTGGTGTCAACCCCAGAGTGTAGGAGTGGATGGGTCGCCTTCACTTCCATCACCACAGGTCAGGATGAAGACCACAGGCTCTAAACAAGAGCTGCTCAGGCACCAGACACAGCTCCTGCTTTTTGACTCCAGTCTCTTCACAGTTGTTGCTCACCCAGGAACCATGCCTTAGGGCGGTAGATAAGTGCTCATTTGCATAAAGACAGCTAAAATCCTTTGTAAAGCAAAGAAACACTCATTGTTAAACAGTTACTATAACACTGGCTGCAACCATGAAAACAATTTTACAGCAGATTAAACACACTTAGCGAAAAAAGCCCAGTGCAAAAGCAATCTCAACACTAAATTAGAGTTCAGTTAGTGGCTATCAGAGAGCTGAGGAGACAGCGACCAGACCCAGCTTCCAGACTGCGCCACTGGGTCGTTTTCCTGAGGTGAATGGAACCTCTGTTCAGGTGAGCCAGAAGCATCTGCAGGAAGGAGTGATGAGGTGCAGGGAGGGGACCAAGGAAAGGAAGCTGACAAAGGGAGCAGTGGACAGAGAAGGCTGGGTCTGGCCAAACCCACCAGAAAGTTGTGTCAGATGAGGAGGAAAGGGGAGCATGAGGTTAGGAAGACTGGGAGACTGTTCTTCTTACATGGTGATAAGAGGCCTGAACATTAGGGATTCATACTTAGGCACACAAAACTGTCCTGATGTTAAAAATAATCAGAATTTCACAAAAAAAAATATCAGATTTGTCTTGGTTCTTTTTTTTTTTTAGTGAGTGTGTTATGTTCATCTGCTCCTGTCTTAGTTACTTTTCTCTCATGGCCAAGACAAAATACATGGCACCCAAAATTAAGGAAAGAGAAGTTTATTTAGTTTACAGCTTGTGGAGGCTTCAGTCTGTAATCAGTTAGCTCCAAGGCAGGGTAGCAGGGCACAGGGGAAAGAATTCAAGCAAGAGATAATGGAAGTAGCAAGGGCTAAAGAGGAAAGGAGGGCACTTTTTTCCTCCCTTCTATTGTAAGCAGGCTGCCGCCCCTGGGAGGAGGGGTGTACAGAACACTCACGTTGCTGCAGGCAGGGCAGGCGTCAGCCAGGGCTAGGCCCTCAGCGAGACCATGTGGGAGGCAAGATGACCTTGCAACTTCAACTTAGGGAGAGATGTACTCCCCTGCTGTGGGCCAGACCTCAGTACAAAAGAGTGCAGAAATGCAGCTACATACTTCCCTAGAACCTAGCTTCAGGGAATGGTTTCTATAGAGGTATCAATCACCTTGAAGGGAGAGAATCACTGAGCCAACCCCCTATAGGAAAAGTCCCTGTTCTGTATCCATATCCAATTGCTATGTGACTCTCTTCCCTATTTAGTCCTGGATTTAATCAATTTTACTTGAGTAATTATGCCTGCAGTCTTATTGTTGGACCAGTTTTACCCCACCTCATGCCCACTTAGCAAGTTCCCATGTTTTCCACCTCAGACCTGCCTCTCTACATGACTTTGCTCTATGAAAATCCCTGGAAAACGCAACACTTTTGGGTCCCCCTTCTCTAGTTCTCTGGGATAGGAGCTTTCTTTCCTCCAATAAATATATTCTGCTTTTAACCTCTTTGCTCCTAAGTTCATTCTTCAGTTTTAGAGAGCAGGAACTAAGCCCAGGAATCTTTCAGGTTGGGAGCTTTCTTGCCCTGGATCAGCCCCATCTCCAGTTCCCTCCTCCTGCACAGGATGAAGAGGTTCACAAGGTGAGGATGCTGGCACCTACTGAGTTGCTTAAACTTCTCAGCTTCTCAAGTTGACGCAATATAACAACCGAAACACCTCCCTCAGCTGAACGTGCTGAAACTTCTCTGAGTTTTATCCTGTCCCTCTTTACTCTGTGGCCCTGAACACTTAGTCCTTCTAGTTATTTCTCAGGACTGAAAATAGATATCTACCTGAAATCAGTACTCAGGCTCTTTTTGTATTTATTATTTGGCAAAACCTCAGCCTTTCAGTCTTTTTTTTTTTTTTTTTTTTTTTTTTTTTTTTTTTTTTTTTTTTTTTTTTTTTTTTTTTCAGTACTGGGCATAGAACTCAGGACCTTATGCTTGGCAGGCAGGCACTTATGCCACTGAGCTATCTCCCCAGCCCTCAGCCATTCAGTCTTGCTCTTAACTTCACACTTGCTTTTCTTTGTGGCAAAAAATTCAGGAAATTTGGGCACACGTGAATAGTGAATAATAAATAATATGAATGATATTGAAAAGTATGAAAGACATCAATGCCATTTAAAATGTCCCTGGACCTGGGTCATCACTGAACCTGGAGGAGGGAAATGAATCTTGGGGGGAAAAAAAAGACAAAGGAATAGAACATGTTGGGAATTAATTCATCACCATAAGCATCAGTCAGATAAATATGACTGTTGTCTCAGTCAGTTGGAAATACCAGAGCACGTGTCCTTAAAGACTCACGTTTTACTTTCCATTCGCTAGAGAACCTGGAGTCTCCTTGATTAAATAATCTATTCAAAGGTAAATACTCATAGGGAAATTATATTCTTTTTACCTTAAACCTGAAAACTCAGGAAAGATGGGAGCAGGTGAACAGGGACACTGGCTAAGCCCACACGCCGTGCTCCCTCAGCAGGCTTGCGATGCAGAGCCGGTTTCCAAGCTCACTGATGAGCATATCTACTTTTGGGCTTCTAGTTCTGGGCAAGATGTCATGGTATCCTGCACCATTGAGAAAGAGCATTACAAAAGCCTGCTAAATAGCTCAGATGACTAAAGTGCCTGCAAGCAGGTGCAGGGGTTCAACTCCTGGGCCTGCCCTGCCAGCAGATCATTATGCCTGGATCTGGCCCTGACTGTCTGAATCCAGTAATGGGTCATAGGTCCTTAGCAGAGTTATCCTTGGTGCAAAGGTGCAGGCTGAACCCGGATGGTGGACTGCAGCCCAGTACCACACTTGGCACCTGCTCCTCCTGGGGAAAGGGCTTGAATTTTGTTTGTGACTAAGAAGTGTTCATGTGCTCAGAGCATCTCAAGGAGGGTGAGTTTTCCAGTTAGCAGGGCAGCACTGAGCAGGGGTCTGCGGGACAGAGCACAGCTTCTCAGCTGCTCAGCTCCCTTTCCACTTTCATGCTACTCAGAGAGGCACAGAGCTGCAGGGCTTCATGGCATGACAGCTGCAAAGTCACTTAGGTGTGGAGAAATAGCTCCATTTTGGTTACTGCCTACAGGTTATGAAATGGAGCCATTCTCCTCCTTTACTGAGTCTTCCCAGACACCCGAGAGCCAATATTACAAATTTAGAATGAGGCATTTATGAGCTACTTTCCTACAGTTGTGTCCATTAGGGGCAAGATGGCATGGTATCTTACACCACTTGGAGAGAGTATTCTGAGGGCTAGCCAGATAGCTCAGTGAACTAAAATGCCTGCAAGAAGGTGCAGGGGCCAGGCTTTCAATCCCTGGGCCTGCCCTGCCAGCTCCGCCCCCCCGGGTGTGCTGAGACAGCAATTGAGACTGGTCGTGGCACGTGCCTCTAATCCCAGCTCTTGGGAGGCTGTAAAAAAGGAAGATTGCTTCACGTATGATCTAGTAGTGAGAACTGAAGACTCTTCCCTAAAAAATACAGAGAAAGAGAAAGAGAGAGAGAGAGAGAACTCCTACCAGGACCTGTAGTCATGGAGACATGGTGGAGTAGTCCAGCTGCAGGCCGGTGCTGTCCATTACACTCACTTTCCTGGGAATTGAGAAGAAAAGAGGAGCTTTGAACAGTGTGAGGCTTAGGTGATTGCATCACGGGGTATTCTGATAAAGTGGTACTAAAATGGTTTTGGACAAATGAGTCTTTTATGAAACATACTACTCCAAAAAAAAAAAAAAAAAAAAAAACTAAAATGAAACAGAAAAATTAGTTCTCCTTAGTCTTCACAAACTTATATTCATAACAAATTAAACTATAGATAGTTCTTCCATAAAAGTTTTAATTAATTAATTAATTTGGCACTGGGGATGAATCCAGGGTTCTGCCTATGCTAGGTAAGGGCTGCACAAGCAAGGTAACCCCCTGACCTTAACAGCGCTTTGGTGAGGAAAGGTAATATTCCACACTGCAGGATGAGTGAAATGGCCGGAATGTGGTGCCAGCGAACACGGGAGTGGGCCTCTCAGCAGCCTGCCCACGGAGCAGCAGCCTCACCGCACACTGGGGTCCTGACGCCTCCGGCTCGCAACCTAGCTTGCAGCACCGCCTGGAGTGGTAACTCATCTGAACACATGGATCTGCACCATGGTCAGATGTACGTGATTAGAGTAAGCACACGGAAGAGTGAGAGGAGGAAGACCAAGCACTGGGCTCCTCAGCCAGTCGGAGGCCCTGAAGTTCCAGGGTTCAAAGGTGATTGGCTGGCTCATTAGGATGGCCAGAGAGTGCTTAGAGTGTGTGGGAGCTTCGCGCGCTGCTACATCTGGCCTTCTCCTAGTAAGGCCCTGCCAACAGGCTTCTCTTTTCCTTGCACGCTTCCTCTACTGCTCCGGTTCTCTCTGCTCTTCACTGTGCGCTGCTCTCCCTGCTCTCCTCTCTCATGGCTCCTCGCCGCCTCCGGCAGAACTGGTCTCTGTGTTGGCGCTTTGCTCTGTGTGCGGGAGGCTAATGAGGAAAGCCGCCAGAGCTTGAAATACTTCAAGGGTAAGGAAAGGTTAGAAGTGAAATTCAAGAGGTTGATTCTGTGGAGACCTCCTGGGAGTCTCTGGGCTGGCAGATTCATTATTTTGTGAGATGACAACTGATTATATCTGAAGGAGCATCAGAGTAATTTAGACCCTGCCCAGTCCCTGTCAGCAAGCAATATCTCAGGCAGCATCCTGAACAGGAACGACCAAACTACACCATCTGTAATTACCTAGCGTGGCATTTTGTCTTGATCAGAAAGAACTTAATGGCCAACACTTGGTAATGCTTCTTTTTTAGCATCACACTGTCTGCTTATTCAGCTCACAATTTATCTGGACTGTTAATGAATTCTGATGGTCGCGTATGCGCGTAAGACACCAGGAGCATGGAGCAGCGTGCGGCTCTCACCCCCTCTCAATGAGTGACCAATATTTTGAAGTTTGATTATTCTTCTCCTTCCATAAATGGAGTATGTAGAACATATTTCGTGCCTTATGCATTCAACACAGCGTTATCTCAGGGCCAAAAATATGCTGTTTTCACTCAGTAGCCTGTGCTTCCCTCTCACTCAGTCGCAGTCTGTTATGGTGCTATCCCACGACTCGGTCATTCATAATTCAGTTGATGAATATTTTGGTGTTTTTTCTTTGCAGCCATTATGAATAAGGCCTCTATAAATAGTTTCTTTACGTTTCCTTTTGTAAATATATGTTTTAAACTTCCTTGATAATTACTGACAGCTAGCAGTAGAATTGTTGGTCAAATGTGTGCTTGGCATTGTGTAAAACTGCCAAGGAGTTTGCCAAAATGAGTATTTCCTTTAATACTCTCTCTGCTCCATGTGAAAGGTACAGCTGCCTTTGAGCCCTTGAGGATAATTGGTATAATTAGCCCTTAATTTAGTGATTTTTATTGGTCAAAGTCAGTTTTATATTTTAGCCCCTATCCTTATGCCAATACCAGGACTAAATTAGCTTTTGTTTTGTTACTTCGTTTTGAGACAGGATCTTGCTAAGTGTTATGGTTTGTGTCTAGTTGTTTCCCTAAAGACTCATGCAGGTATGGGGTATACTTCTAGAGTTTATGATTAATTCATCCATCCAGTGCTGTGATTATGGGAGTAAGTGCTGCTGGGATTATGGGAGTAAGTGCTGCTGGGATTATGGGAGTAAGTGCTACTGGGATTATGGGTACAGCTGGCCTGGGGTGGATAGCCTGAATGTAACATAAGGGAGACAGACTTGCCCTCTGTAGCCATTGTTGCTGCTGTTCCTGTTCCATCCTTTGGCTCTTGCTGTTTTGCTGTCTTCCACCACCATGGACTGCTGCCCTCTGCCATGTGACTCTCTGCCTGGAAGCCAGCTGAGTATGGACTGAGACCTCTACAAACTGAGCTAAATAAACCTGTCCTTCCCTAATTTTGGGTGCCAGGTATTGTGAGCAATGAGAGAAAAGTAATAGAGGCATTAAGTCACTAAACTATCCAGATTGGGCTTCAGTTTATAGTACCTCAACCTCAGGGAGTGCTGAGATTACAGGTGTACACCATAGTACCAGCTTAGACAGTCTTGTTTTGATCTTTATAGTAAATCTTAAACCAAATTGGCTTTATATTTTTAAAATAGTTTAGTAATTCTAAATTCTTTGCTTATGCACATGTATTTTATTTATTATTTTTATCATTGTTATTACTGCTAGCATGCTTGAAATCCAACAGTATAATTGCTATTGTTAGTATTGTACTCAGGAAGTACTCTGCCACTCTGCCACTGTGTTCCATCCTCAGCTCCAGGTGAGGATGGATCTAGTTTTCAGGTTTTAGCTACACATGCTGATGTTCCCTCTGCCTCGTCCAGTACAGCCATAGGTTGTCCTGCCCCATTCTTGATTTCATTCAAATGGAGACATACAGTGTGAATGACCAATGTTGTGCAATGTGGTACACTGTTAAGTTCGAGTTGATACACTAAAAAGCACTTTGACTTAGTATATTTTAAATTTGTGTTGGATTTGCCAGGAGGTGACTTCATAAGATGAGGATCCTCTGAGTAGGAATAATGTAGCAGATGTAGAATTCAGCTCTACACATGGCTTTGGGTCTTTGGAGTTGTCCTCTGTGAATAGTGATAGAACAGGACACACACCATCCTGGGAAAGGCGAAGCCTTTAGCAGCCTTTAGCACCAAACACAAGGCAGTGAAACTATTCTGATATGAAAATAGTGAATGAGTGACGGGATGCACTTGAGAAATCCAGACCTTTATGGTACCTCAATGAATACAAGCTAAGATGATCAGTTAAGAGACTGAGCAAGTATGGACCTTGCAGACTCACAAAATAGTCCAGCTGTGTCAGCACTGCCTGACATACAACACTGCCTAACATAGGAAGGAAGTTGGGGTATAGATAGATAGGAAGTCAAAATCCATTTATTTATTTATTTTTCTGGCTGGCTCAGCCTGCCCTGGAGGTGGTGCTGACGTGGCATCTGGTGCCGCAGATTGAACCCCATCCCTGTGGTTGCCTAAGCTTGCCTAAGCAGGTGCTTTAGACTGTTGAGCTATCTCACCGGCCCAGAAATCACAATTTAAATTATTTTGGAAATGTATTGTCTAAAAGATTGAAGGAAAAAGAAACTTTTCTCTTTGTTCATTGAAAACAAAGTTTTATGCTATTACCTATTTTTTCTTTGTAAGAGAGAAGCTCTTATGTCTATGCCTTAGATTCTGAGATAATGGTATACAGCATTTTTTAAATTATTTACTTATGGAATTTTGTTTTATTTTCATATGAAATAAGAAACAAATGAACAAAAAGGAATCATGATGAAGTAGTTCAGGCCATGTGATAAAACTGCTTTTCATGAGAATATGTATTAACAATACTGAAGCCACCAGCATATACTGAAATTTCAGAACATACTAAAACTGAACAATTAAATAGATACATGGTGTATGGCAGAGGGGCAGATTTCTCACTGACAGAGTGGGGCTCATAAGCAAGTTTGAGAAGGAGGCTATACCAATATGTTTGGTGCTGCGCTAGAATTGAAAATACTGAATTCATGAATTCATGTTTAGCAAGATAGGTGCAGATTTATATGGAGGTGTGTGTGTGTGTGTGTACAGATCAGTATACACAAATGTATTTCTTCACTCTGACCATTGGGAGGCCTCAAGGCAGTGACAACCTAGTACCAAGAGACATATCTTATTCCTAGATTTGATATTTGTCTTAGTTACTTTTCTTATTGCTGAGATACAAAACCCAGCACCCAGAAGTTGAAGGAGAAATAGTTGTTTCATATCACAGTTCACAGAAGTCTCAGTCCATAGTCGGCTAGCTCTAAGGCAAAGGGCCCTAACAGAGGAAAAGCTCATGCATGGCAGGCAAAAGGCAGCAGGCAGCAGGCAGCAGCACTGGCTTACTTTTCCCTCCAGGTTACAAGCCGTTTGGACGGTGCCACCCAGGATGGGCCCTTCCTGTTATCTAGAACTATGCTAAGCCATTCAGTGACTGAATGCCAGTGTCACTCATGCTGGGTTTAGCCACCTCCAAGAAGCCCTATCTATGACTGCATGATGCTTTGAGGGTACATCAAGGTCCAAGCTGTAACAATAGTTAATTCTATTGTCCAAGGAAGTGAGGCCTCCTTTCAGTTAACACTTGTGAATTTTTAAACAAACAAATAAAGGGAGGAGACAAATGTTTCATGCAAAACAATTCCTCATGATTTATAGTATCATTCTACCCTCAAGAGAAAACCCGCCACCATCTACTCGTGAGCTGTGCATACCGAGTGTAACATCTCTCTGCCAAAGAGCCCAGTACCAGGAAGGGGAGTTAGAAACACTGAATCATAGCAACCTGACAAACATCACCTCAATGCACTGATCAATGTCTCCCAACTAGGCTCACCCAAACCAAGGCAATTCTGAGAAACTAACAGCCAAGAGGAGTATGCCAAGCCACAAGACTAAAATTTATGCACTATTCACATGTGCTATCCTTGATCTGGAACCAAGTAATGACATTAGAAAATACAATCAAGGTGAAAAAAGTATAGATTTTACTTTATAGTAGTATATTAATATTGATCTACCAGTTGTGACAAATGCATATTAATCTGTCCATAAGAGGAAGTAGGGGCTGGGGAGATGACTCAATAGAATAAGCGCTTCTCTGGCAAGTGCGAGGGCCAGAGTTCAATCCCCAGTACCACAAAAAATAAATAAATAAAGAGGAACTAGGCCTTGGGACCCCTGCAACCCTCCGGGCCCTTGCCTCCAAGCCTGCCCAGTGAGTGAGAACTTCAGCGACTCTCTCGGGATCTCCAGATCCAGCCAGCCCAGGCCTAGCGACAGTGTGGCAGAGCTTCCTGATCCCCTACACCCACGTGGACCCAGACCACAGCTCAGGCACCCACATGAGTGAGACTCTCTACTGCACCATCTGGACCCCTGCAACCTCCAGAGTCCCCAACCCAAGCCTGCCGAGGGAGTGAAAACTTCTACAATTCTGTCGGGACTTCCAGTCAAGCCCAACCACAGACTCTACTAGTGTGTGGGAGAGCTTCTGCACTCCCCTGTGCTTCTGGGCCAGGGGTACAACAGAGGGGCACCACAGGTTCACTTTTGTGCCAGGGGCTGGAGCAAGAAAGAGCTGCACACAACAGATAGACCCAGGCCAGGCATACTGGATAAACTCAGAACTCATAGATCTGCACCCAAATTTCAGTAGGTACTAAGATTAAAACTGCACTAAAGCTCTACACCAAAAGACAGAGGTCAGCGCTATACAAAATGACAAAGACAAGGAGCAAAATGCAGTCTCAGGCATTGAACCCACACAAAACAAGTGCAGAGGACACTAGCTCAGCTGAAAGGAATGAATTAACAGCGTCAAAAGTAAAGGAACAACAGCAGAAAGTTATAGAGGAACTCAGAGCAGAATTAATTCCTGAAATAAAAAAAAAAGAAATCTCTGAATTAATAGCATCTGAAGTAAAGAATCCAATGGGGAAACCCAATGCCCACCCAGAACAAGAGCAGAGGACACCAGCTCAGCTGAAATAAATGAATTAACAGTGCAGCAAGCAAATAAACAACAGAAAAAAAGGTATAGAGTAACTTAGACCAGAATAAATTTCTGAAATAAAAAACAAATCTCTGAATTCATAGCATCACAAGTAAAGAATCAAAATGGAAACACATGGAGGAAACCAATCTGAAAAAAATTATGCAGTAAAAGAATTAATAACTTCCCTAAATAAGACACTGATAAAAAATAGAGGAGATTAGAAAAATGATGGATTCCTTGAACAAGCAGTACAGGAAAGAAATAGATCTCATAAAACAGAGTCAAAGAGGAACTTAAACTCTCAATCACAAGTCTGTGAAACCATTTGAGAGAAAGTGAAGACAGAGTTTCAGATCATGAAGTCACTGGTGGAGCTAGTGAAATGGTGAGAAAGGATCTCTTAAAAACAACTAGAATGCAGGAAAAAAATAATCCATCACCTGCAAAGCGACGCAAAGATGAATAATGCGAGACTAATGGGCATCAATGAGAAAGATGGAGTCAATAGAAATGATATGAAAATAATATGGGCAGAAATAATACCAGAAAACTTCACAAATATGAGGAAACAATCTGACATTCAGGTAACCAGAGCATACAGAATGTCAGATAACTTCAAACCAATTAAAAACACACTGAGACATATAATAGTCAAGATCACAGAAATCCAGCACAAGAATAATATACTAAAAGTAGCTAGAGAAAACAAGCAGATCATATTCAAAGGAAAACCCATCAGAATAAGGGCCAACTTCTCTTCACAAACCATGAAGGTTAGAGGGGCCTGGAGCAGAGTACTTTAAGTCCTCTATGAAAACAAATTCCAGCCCAGACTATTATACACTGCAAAACTCTCTTTCAAGATTGATGGAGAAGTGAAATACTTCCATGACAAAGAACAATTAAAGAACTTCATGATGACAAAGCAAACCCTACACAGATTACAGAAAGATATTCTAGAGAGGGACCAAAATGATCAGAACTCCACCAATGAGAACAGAAGGAAACCACTATTGCAAAGTGGTAGCCAAACCATACATTCTGTGTGCTTTGGTTACCACTTTGCAATAGTGCAAACAAATAAGCACAGGACAAAAGCGAGTAAACAACTACAGGTTAATAACATGTTAATTGTAAGTCAACACATCTCAATTATAACCATCAATGTAAATGGAGTCAATTCACCAAATAAGAGAAATAGACTGCCACAGTGGATTAGGAAACAAACCCCAACAATATGCCATACACAAGAAACACACTTAACTCAAAAAGACACTCATAGGCTCAAAGTTAAAGGATGGAAAACAATACTACATGCTCCAGCACCTCAGAAAAAAGGAGGGGTAGCAATTCTATTTTCAGACAGTCTCAACTTCAAACCAAGAATAATCAAACAAAATAAAGAAAGCCACTATATACTGGTTAGGGGAAAAATTCAAGAGGAAGAGGTAACAGTCATAAATATCTCTGCTCCAAACACAGGAGCACCCAACTATATAAGACAAATCTTAATGGACATGAAAAATCTAACATCCAAGACCACAATCTTAACTGGAGACCTTAACATCCCTTATCTCAAAAAGATAGGTCAATGAGAAAAAAATTAGGAAAGAAGCAGCAGAACTGAACCAGAGCTTGGAACAAATGTACATGGTTGACATATAAAGAGTGCTCCACCCAACCACAGCTGAATACACATTTTTTTCAGCTGCACATGGGTCATTTTCTAAAATAGACCACATACTAGTTCATAGGCCATGCTTCAGTATATGCAAGAAAACAGAAATTATCCCATGCATATTATCTGACCACAGTGCAATGAAACTGGAAATAAATGACAAAAGAAACCAGAAAATCCCCCTAAATACATGGAAATTAAACAACACCTTACTCAGCAATCAATGGGTCACAGATGAAATTAAAGAAGAAATTCAACAATATCTATAATTCAATGAAAATTCAAGCACAATTTATTGGAATTTATTGGATGTGATGAAAGCAGTTCTCAGAGGTAAAATCATAGTTGTGAACTCACACATTAGGAAAAGAGAATTGGAACAAATAAACACTCTAATGCTGTACCTCTGACATCTAGAAAAGGAAGAGCAAACCAAACCCAGAGCTCAGAGATGGGAAGAAGTCATAAAGATCAGAGCAGAAATTAAATCAATTGCGATGAAGAAAACAGTTCAAACAATTAATAAATCAAAAAGCTGGTTCTTCAAATTACTAAATAAAATTTGAGAAGACACAGACAAAATGCACAGATTCCTAGAAAGGTATAAAATGCCAAAAGTGAATCAAGAAGATATTAGTTATTGAATCTGTTCTACTAATTTGACTTGAAATTGTTTCATTTTTATTTGTTCTTCCATAAAATTATGAAAAAAAGAAAATAAATAATTGCTAAAATTAATTTAAAAAACCTCTCAATAACCTAACAACAGCCAATGAATTAAGACATGTAATAAAAAGTCTGCTGACAAAGAAAAGTCCAGGTCCTGATGGATTCACAGCTGAATTAAACAAGAAATTTATAGAAGATAAAATCGCTGCACTCCTCCAACTCTTCAATATAATTTAAAAAGAAGTAGTTCTGCCAAAATCATTCCTGGATGGAAGTATTATACTGATTCCAAAACCAGGGAAAGACACAACTAAAAAAGAGAACTCCCTCATGAATATAGGTGCAAAAATCCTCAAAAAAATCCTAGCAGATAGAATACAGCAAATCATTCCATGCTCCTGGATAGGAAGAACCAACATCGTGAAGATGGCTATACTCCCAAAATTGCTGTACAGATTTAATGCAATCCCTATCAAACTGCCACCAACATACCTCCCAGATATAGAGAAATCAATCCTAAAATTTATTTGGAACCACAAACGACCTAGAATAGCAAAGGCAATCTTGGCCAATAAAGACAAGGCAGGAGGCATCAGAATTCCTGATTTGAAATTATACTACAAAGCCATTGTGATAAAATCAACATGGTATTGGCAACAAAATAGACCTGAGGATCAGTGGAATAGATTAGAAGATGCAGAGGCATCTACAAAAACACTCAGCCATCTTATCTTTGGCAAAGGGGCTACACAAGCTCACTGGAAGAAAGATAGCCTCTTTAACAAATGGTGCTGGAAAACATGGCTTTCTACATGCTGAAAACTAAAACTTGACCCAGCTCTATCACCATGCACTAAGTTAAAGTCAAAATGGATTAAAGATCTAAACATTAAAACAGAAACACTCGATCTGCTGGAAGAGAAAGTAGGAGGAACTCTTGAAGACATAGGGGTGGGTAAAGAGTTCATGAACAAACATATATTCTCATGGGAAGCTCTTGAAAGAATCAACAACTGGGATCAACTCTTCTTAAGGAGCTTCTGCATGTTAAAAGAAATTGTCAACAGAGTGAAAAGACAACCCACAAATTTTGAAAAAATCCTAACTAAGAGCAATCAGACAGAGGACTACTGTCTAGAATATATAAAGAATTAAGATATAACAGGGCCCTCAAATTTAAAGACCCATCAAGAAGATCATACACCATGACCAGGAAGGATTAATCCTAGGGATGCAAGGATGGTTCAATATTTGAAAATCTATAAATGTAATACACTATACTAATAGAGTAAAATCTAAAAACCACATGATCATCTCAATTGATGCAGAAGAAGCTTTTAACAAAGTCCAACACTCATTCATGGTCAAAGTCCTACAGAAAATTGGAATAGAAGGCCTGTACTTCAATTTGATAAAATCCATCTATGACAACCTCATGGCTAATATAATTCTAAATGGGGAAAAACTGAAATGTTTTACTCTCAGATCTGCTGCAAGAGAAGGATGTTCTCTATCACCCCTACAGCCATTAGACAAGATTTAGAAATAAAATGAATAGAAACAGGTAAAGAAGAATGTAAGTTATCATTATTTGAAGATGACATGATACTACTTGGAAGACCCAAAAAACTCCACTAGAATTAATACACAAATTCAGTAGCATAACAGGATACAAAGTCAATAGTCAAAAGTTTTAGCATTCTTCTACACAGATAACAAACACACTGAGAGGGAAATTAGTGAAACAATACCTTTTCCAATAGCACTGAGGAAAATGAAATACCTGGAAATTCACTTAACCAAAGAAGTCAAAGATCTTTCACAGAAAATTACAGAGCTCTAAAAAGAGAGATTGCAGAGGATTTTATTTCGTGCTCCTGGATAGGAAGAACCAATACCGTGAACATGGCCATAATCCCAAAATTGTTCTATGTACAGATTTAATGCAATTCTTATCAAACTGCCACCAGCATACCTCCTAGACATAGAGAAATGATTCCTAATATTTATTTGGAACTAGAATTGCAAAGGCAATCTTGGCTAACAAAGACAAGACAGGAGACATTATGATTTCTGACTTGAAATTATACTACAAAGCTAGCATGATAAAATCAACATGGTTTTGACAAAGAAATAGACATGAGGATCAATGGAATTGATTAGCAGATGCAGAAGTGTCTATGAACACACTCAGCCACCTGATCTTCCACAAAGGGGCCAAACACACTTACTGGAAGAAAGATAGCCTCTTTAACAAATAGTGCTGAAAAACTGGCTCTCTACATTCCGATAACTAAATCTTGACCCAGGTCTATGATCATGCACTAAGCTAACATCAAAATGGATTAAAGATTTAAACATTAAAACAAAACACTCAATCTCCTGGCAGAGAAAGTAGGAGGAACTCTTGAAGACATAGGGGTAGGCAAAGAGTTCATGACCAAAAATCAAATTGCATGGTAAACACTTCAAAGAATTAACAACTGGGACCAACTCTTTTTTTTTTATTTTCCATACTTTTATTGAAGAACAAATATCAGTGAGACAGTTTCAAATCAAATTAGTAGAACAGATTCAATAATTAATAAATTTCATATTGTTTTGGTTGTGTTTTTTTATTGTACAAGGTGCATATATGATATTCTACGTACAAACACTATCAGAGCAGATGCCTCTATTCAATGAACTAAGAGAATGTAGTTGTAAACCTATCTTTTAAAGCTGAATTATAGTACAGTTTCAATAATTAATACTTTTTACATTGTTATCTTCCTAGTGTTTATCCATAGTACAAGAAGCAGACAGGATATCCTGTCCAAACAGTGCAAATCATTCTTCTCATAGAATTACATGAAAGTATTACAAATTTATCCTTACTGTATTATTTATACAAACACAGAATTGTCCTTCCTTTGAATCCCCTTTTTTTGTTTAGTCCTGCCAGAGATGGGTGTTCTACTGTCATTCAATTATTATACATTCTTGAATTCAGCAAAACAATCCAACACAGTCTAGCAGTCCACAATAGTAGTGGGTTATCTGAAGAAGTTGTTGACTAGAGCCATTTACAGCTCAGCATATTATTATGGCTTTATTTTATATACCTCATTTTTATACTTTTCTGCTGGATGGATAAGACCAAGGTAAAGTAAGACCTATATGACAAGAAATGTAACTTTTGTATATGATGAGGTGGGATCAATTGTTATTGAGAAGTTTTTGCACATCAAATGAAATTACCAACAAAGTGAAAAAGACAACCCACAAATTTTGCAAAAAACTTAACTAAAAAGCACTCACACAAATGTCTGCTCTCTTGAATTGATAAAGAACTAAAATACATTAGGGTCCTTAAATTTAAAGGCCCAATCTAGAAATGGGCATCCAAGATGAATACACAGAGGATGAAATTAAAGAAGTGAATAAATATTTGAAAAAATGCTCCACATCGATAGCCATCTGTAAAATGCAAATTAAAACAACACTGAGATACCATCTCACCCCAGAAAGAATGGCTATCATAAAGAAATCAACCAAACACAAATGTTGGAGAGGATGTGGGGATAAGGGAACCTTTCTCCACTGCTGGTGGGAATGTAGACTGGTGCAACCATTTTGGAAATCAGCATGGAGACTCCTTAAGAAACTAGGACTGGAAATCCAGTTCAAGCCAGCTGTCCGCCTACTGGAAATTTTCCCGGATTAACTGAAAATGTCATATCACAGTGATATCTCTGTACCTATGTTTGTAGCAGCACAATTTGTGACAGCCAAATCTTGGAAACAATCAAGATGCTCGTCACATGAGGAATGGTTGAAAAAGATGGGGTATATTACAATGGATTATTGTTCAGCTATAAAGAATGATAAACTTGAGGCATTTATATTTAAATGGATGCCACTTGAACATATACTCATAAGTGAAATAAACCAGACACAAATGTGTGAATATTGTACAGTCTCCCTAGTTTGAGAAATCAAAAGGAGAAAAAAATAGAAAGGCATAACACAACTAAAAGGAAAGTGAGGACAATGAGGAGAGGGTAAGGACTGGGACAAATGCACAGATTTGTACACACAAGATGGGCAAGGCAATGATCCTGAGAAACATCAGGAGGTTCTTGAAAGTAGCAGTTAATTGGTAGGATACTCAACTTGACTATCTATATATGCTGATATCTGTGAACCAAGCAACTACACTGAAGATAGAAATGTGTAATAGAAGGGTCACACTTGAAATGTCTATCATTCTGGTCTGCTAAATACATACTTCTTGTCATGACATAGCAATTATTACCATACTATCTCACAAGTAAAAGTTTTTTTAATGGGTAATAAATGAAAAAAATAAAAGACAAAAGAAAAAGAATGTCACAGGACTGTCCTGCTATTAGGCTGTATGTGGTTAAATTTCTATATTTCTGTGTAAAAAATATGTATCTATTCCTATTTTTAAACTTTTTTCATCATATTCTATAAGGACTTAAAGTTCGATACATCAACACTTGATGGAAAATACCTGTTCCACATTATGCCTAAGATGTTTGATATTTAGACACATAGTGAGAACTGCATATGTTGCAGGGTAATAATCAGCTTCTGTTCTGGAAGGTTACCAGCCTAAGTTTGCAGATCAAAAATTGGAGAAAAGGAAGGGCTGCAAGGTCAGCCAACATTTGGCCCTGGCCTTTCAAGGTCAGTGAAGACTCAGGACATAGGAGAACCTGTATTGCAACATCATGTAACTCAGTTGTGCCATTTTCTGATCAAGGAGATTATGGAGCCACTGAGGAATGCAATTCATGATGTATAGTGTGCCTAAGGAGAGTCACATGGAGAGAAAACTTTCTTTCAGGGTTTCACAGAGAGCAAACTGGTCAAATAATCGCCATGACTCATCCACATGGCTAGCACTGACAAAGCATCTACAAAGTGAGGTACAGGGTTACAAGATAAACCCTGAGGGGCTTGACTGACCTCATCAGATACAAAAGTTACATTTTTTGCTATACAGGTCTTGCTTTATCTTGCTCTTAACCATCTAGCAGTTTAAAAATGAGGTACATAAAATAAATCCATATTAATATGCTGAGCTGTAAAAGGCTCTAGTCAACAACTTCTGTGGATAACCCAGTATACTGTGGCCTGCTGGACTGTGTTGGAGTGTTTTGCTGAATTCAGGCACCTATAGTATTTAAATGCCAATAGAATAACCATCTCTAAACAAAAAAAGGGGATACAAAGGAAGAACCATTTTGTATTTGCATATACAGAATAGTTAGGATAGATATACAGCTACTTTTGCTAATTCTATAAGAATTAGAAGAAAGATTTGTGGTAACAGTGTTTGGACAGGATGTCCTGTCTGCTTCTTGTACTATGGATAACCACTAAGATGATAACGTTGTAATATGTATTAATTGTTGAAAATGCCCTATTGGTTGGCTTTGAGACTGTCTCATTGATATTTGTCTCTTATAAAATTAAATTAAAATAAAGGAGGAATGAGGTGTGTGCTATATGAAAGTTTTCTGTAATGTCTTTCAACTTTTCTTTATAGACATTCCTGTTCTTGCAACTACATCATTAACTGAATTGGTTGCTAAATGAGTAAGTGTGTATGGCATATGCATTTTAATATTCAGAATAAAAACGTGGTCAAAGAAACCCAATATGAGTACTTTGCTTTTATTGGCTGACTTTTGCATGCACTGCTACAATGTACAATAGAAGCTGGAACTATGTTACTGTACTGTGCTGTATTATCAGCAATAGTCACCATACTGTACAACAAGGTGCAGTACGTGAGGAAGCAACAAGATGACATGGAGTCCTTCTAAATCAGATGTACAGAAGCGTACAAAAAAGATGGACTGTAAATCTGAGCTGTAGGCCATAGCTCCGAACAGTTTGCCTCGGTGTTAGCTTGAAAAGTTGGTCAACAGGTAAGTTTTAAGAGGAAGAAGATTTGTAAATCTAAAACTAATCTAAAATTCTATTGTTTAAAGAATACAGAGCATGCAATCGACCCTAGAAATACTGTTTGGCACCAAAAAGGATCAAAGTAGCAATAGATGCCTTAAAGCAGTTGAACCTGACATTAGGCTAAATGGACAAGCAGATACAAGGGATTGTGCTATGTGATTCCACTTATATTTGCAGTGCTCAGCTGAGACAAATACTCAGAGGCCAGAATTGGATCAATTTGTACTCCAATTTGGACCAAGAGAAGCCAGTTTTTCAAGGCAAGTGCCAGTCCATCTACACATGCCTTTGAAGCAGAGCCGCCCTAAGGGGCAGAGAAGCCTGCTCTGCCCAGAGTAACAGGAGCTCAAATGTCAAGTCACCAGTAGACTCTGCTTCTGACCCTTGTGTGTGTTCCCCAGGACAGAAGATGAAACAGCAGGAGAGGTCTCCAGGTCAGGAGCAGCTCCCCGCACAGACCTGGCTTCATCCTCCCTGCTCCTGGGTCCTTTCCACTCAGCTGAGCCATCACACCTACCCACATCCTGCAAGGTATTGATCCCCTTCCCCTAAATGATCAGGGCCATTCAAGAGGTGGTGATGGATTATAAACACAGATCAAGAAAACCTCAGAAGAGTGAGCAGGAACTGTAATGAGAAGAGAAATTGGTTATTGACTTTGCATTTTTCTCATTTAAACATTTAGGTAACCTGGAGCTTACCACTCTCAGAGAAGAAGCTCAGAGCATGGTGAAGCCTGCTGCATGGGTGGGAGCCCTGGCTTCTCCTTCCACAGCAACCTAGCTCCACTTCCCTGGGGACCCCTCCTTGCTGCAAGACATGTGGTAGAGGCTTTGGGTCCCACTGGAATTTGGGAGTGGCCCTTATCCTCCCTGAGCACCAGGCTGCTTACCAGTGGAGTGGGGACAGTAGTGTGTACTGTATTGGATCTCTGGGAGACCTGAAGCCTGGTATGGTAAAGCCTGCCATGCACTGGGGAACTCTGTGCTGCAGAGGACCCAGAAAGCCCAAGAAGAACTCATGATTCTGTGATACACCAGGCAGGATGGACTTGGAGACTGCACTTGAGACTGCTATGGACACTGGGAGCCACCAGAGGACAGGGCCACAGGAAGTGGCTCCCTCCAGGTCATGGTGATAATGGCAAGGGAGATAATTGATAATGGTGATAATAGCCATTTCCTGGGCATTGCTCCAAATTCTTGGACTATACTACTCTTCTTACCATTGCACACACTTAGACACCTCACTGTGTGCACTGCTGTCATCTCTGGGCTTCTCTGGGAGCCACTGGGGTAGAGTTCAGAGTACACACCATTGCAGATGCATGCATGTGGGGCAGAGCAAGAGGAGGACTGAGCCAAGGAATTCTGAGCAGTGCAAAGCCCGGCAAAGCCATGGCTGACCCAACTGAGCCTGGTGTGGGAGCAGGCCCTCAGAGCTGCTCTATGCACGGAGATGAAATCTCACACTTCCCTGGGCTGCCTGGGCAAGGTTGTGACCTCAAGGTGACCCAGAGACTAGCAGCTGGGGAACTGACTGCTCTGCCCAGGGCCCAGGATGCCCTCCCTGGAAGGGCGCAGGCAGCACAGTGCATTTTCCAAGGGGGTGAGGGAGGCACAGAGAGCACACCAGTGACTCTGGCAAACTTGAAATTCCCACTCAGATCGTCATGCTGGAGTAGCTGTGTTTTGGACAGGCAGTGCCTGTGCTGTGCTTTACTGTTTGGACATCTTGTCACCTTCAGATGGCTGCATCTTATGATGACCCTTGGGACGGGTCACATCTCCCAGAGGAGACCAAGGCTCAGTGCTCCACACTCTGTTCTGCTGCGACGAGCACCAGGGCAAGCTCAGCTCCAGCGACCAGTTGCTGAGGGTGCTGTGGGCAGAGCAGGGTCTCTCCTCCCAGAGGGGGTGAGCTGGATTTGCCCAAGGCAGCCCTGTACACCCCACACAGCTGTCCTCAGGATGGTACAGCTGTCCATAAATGGGGAGGTAGGGAGGGAGGCTGATGGTTTGACCTTGACAGATGGCTTTGTGCCCATCCTTATGGAAATATCACTGTGGACATAGCCAGTCTCCTCAGAGAGAAAATACTCACAGAACATGCAAATAAGGCAGCAAGATCACTGACATGGAAAGAATAGCAATATTATCCTAATGGCTCTGAAATAAAATACAATCATGGGGTAAATTTACCCTGAAATGTGTCCATCAGCTTCATGGAGAAGCCTCTCACCTTCCATCTCCACCTTGAGTCACCTCCACAGAGAGGCAGTGGCTCTCTTTCACAGCCCAAGAAAGAGCCTCAGGCCCAGAACCCTACTCCTGCAGACTGGACACAGTCCACAGGGCTCCACACTCAGCACCCAGCAGTGCCAAGAGCTTGCTGCCCCAGCCAGGGCGTGGCCTCCAGCTGTATCTCCATCCCTCCCAGGGGCCCTAGGTAGGTGTTCTGGCCTCCTCCCCACCACAAGTCCAGAGCTGCCCTTCATATGTTCAGCTCAGTAGTGTCTATCATTGCTAGAGTCTTGCACCCAGATGTGGGGCTCCTATGGACAAGGGCTGCTGAGCCTGTCTGTGTCCTCAGATACTCTCGTGGACCCTTGCACAACCTCTGAGACCCTCAGTCTCACACAGGCCTTAAAGAAATCCTGCACATAGCACTTCCTGAAGGACAGCCTGAAGGTGACCCCTGGTGGGGCTGGACCCTGAGCTGTGACTTCTGATCCCTGCCCTCTCTGGTCCCACCTGCCACCAGGCTCTAAGAGTGCAGGGTAGAGGACGATGGCACCTATGGTGTTAAAGTTTCTGCGCAGGCTCAATGATACAGAGAACCATGCTCAGGTGCCACAGGTTTCTGACCTGAGGAGCAGCCCTGCGCTTGTCCACCCCACACACATGCACACCCTCACACACTTGGCTTTGCACACACTCCCTGCATAGCCTCACATGTGTGTGCATGCACATGTTCAAATACATATCACATATGCACTCACACACAGGTTTACACATGCACACACACACACTCAGATGCATCTCTGGTTATCTTTGAGGTGGGCTATAAAGGCTTCAATCCTGTGCAATTCTGGGAGCTGTCATTTTTTATGACTCCTTGAAATTTTGTTCAGCCGTGTACTATATATCACGACTAAGGCTCTCGACAGGGCTGAGAAGACACCAGGGTTTCTTTGCTTCCTTCCTCTCCACTCACCTTCTGATGTGTCCTTAAAAGCCCCAGAATATCCAAGAAAGATCAGTGAGGCTCCTCCTTGTATCTGACATGGCTCAGAGCCCTCTGCTGCAGCAGCTCCATAACTGTCTGGTGCCAGCTGGGTCCTTCTGTTCTCAGGGCTGTGACTTGATGTAAGGCCCACGGCCCCCCTGGACAAGGTAGCAATGCACAGAGAAGGTTGTCCTGGAGCTAGCTCAGGGCCAGGGACAGCAGCAGGGAGGGCTGATGAGCAGTCATCTGAACAAGGAGACTGCTGGTATGTGCTCAGCTCCTCCCTGAAGCCTTGCCTGGAGAGAGAGGGCATTTCCTGCCTCCCCCTATGGGGCACCCTCATGCCCCTGGGTTGTCCAGAACAGTGACCTGGATGGCTAGACTTTCTCCCCCTGCTTCTGTCTCTTCATCTTACACAAGACCAAGCAGGACAAGGTGACTATAAGCTCCATCTCATTTGTGATGTCAGTTGTTGGCATGGGTTCCCAGCTGCCACTGCCGTTCTCATGGTTTCCAGCATGAAAAGTCCTAGCCTGCATCCTGCCTGTCTGCAGAGCCTCCCAGTTCCTCTGCCCTCCTCATCAGGTGTCCACCCCTCTGACGCTGCTTTAGGTCCCAGTCCCAAGGCCTCCCCTAGTTTCTGTCTCAGTGACTTTGAGACCTAAATATCCCTGGTGTAGGTACAGTGGAGGGAAGCTGCCTTCCTCCCTGTGCTCAGCATTATGTGGGGGATGGCCAGGAAAGTGTGTGAGATTTCTAAACTCTGCAAGGATTTTGGAATATAGAGGGGAAAGAAAAAGCTTAGTGGTGCAAGACTGATTTTAGATAATGCTCAAATTAGAATTTTTGTTCCATGCAATTGTCAGAACGGGTCAGACAAGATATTAGAACAGACAGCGTGACCTGAACGAGTAAGTATCCTCAGTCCCTCCTTCTTCATACTCCCAAAATATAGCTGGATACTTATTTCCAACTGAACCACATACTGTCTGTCGAGTGGCCAAGGCAAACTCCAGAGCTGTGCAGCATAAATCAGATTCCTAACTTGTGCTTTGACCCCAGCCCTGCAGCAGACAGAGGGAGCAGCTTTATCACATGCTGGCAGCCCCATGCCAGAGCCTCAGGGCCAACCTTCCCTTTGTCTCAAAAGTTTTCAGGGAATACTCAAATGCACAGAGCAGCCAGTGACCCACTGCCAAGGAGCCTCCCCGGCTTCTCCAGAGATGGAAAGGAAAGTCTGAGCCTTATGGCTTCTCACTATAAGTTTCCTTCCTCTGGCATGAAAGAGACGTGGGAGAAGAGTAAAGGAGTCTTTCATTGCTCAGTGAGGGAGGACTGCTGAAGACAAGCGAGGCCCCTGGGCAAGGAAACAGACGGGCAAAAATTCAATGGGCTGAGTGGAAAGTGGAGCTTGCTGCATGAGAAGGTGTCTTAACAGGTGCTGACTGGGCAAAGCTCTGTGCCCGCTGGAGAATTCACAGTAAACTGGGGGAAGAAGATGGGAGCCAGTCCAGGAGCCACTCAGCGTTGGTCTCACGATGCCCATGCCATGCTGGCTCACTGCTATGGTGACCTGATGACCCACTTCATGGGCACGGGCCTATCACTCAAGAATCAGGAAAGCTGGAGCCATCTCTTCATTGGACACGTTACTCAAAGAGGGAAAAGGCTGATGCTCCGGAAAAGGGAGCTGACTAGAGGGAACTCTTCACAGCATTCTTCTGAATGAGCACCAGGCAGGGGACTGTGCCTGCAGTTAAGGCTGAGAGCCTCCAACAAAGGGAATCTGAAAGCTCCTGACTGAAGACCATGGCTTGCTCTGGTCTTTGGAACAGGTGCCTCCTTCAACTCCCCTCCTCTCCGGTGAACCTGAGAGATAAGGAGTATTAACAGCAGCATGTCTTCTGGGAGCCTCTGGTGCAGCTTGCGGCCCTTGCTCCCACAGGGCTGATGGAGAAAGCAGGGAGCCCCTAGTGCCCTGGAGAACTGGTATCTGAGAGGATAGGTGTAGGGGTGTTTAGGAGCTACTTCAGGCATGATGGCTCCCCAAGATTTCTTAGCCAACCTCCAACTGGCAAGAATGGCTCACAACTCTCTGAAAGACCCCTCCTTATGCATTGGTATTTTCGTAATTGCAGGAGCACCTGACTGTCCCATCTGACAGGTTTGACCAAGGTCTCTCATTACTCTACACTACTGGGAGACGTTGTGGAAGCGGCATGATCTCTAGGAAGATACAGCTCAGGACAATGGTCTGGTACGCTGTTTGACAGACAATAAAAAAACTACTAGACACATGGAGATGAAAGTGAAGCTATTAATCAAAGACAAAAGACCTCTAGATTTTTCAAATGCTGAAGCAACAATTTTGAAATTATTGTTGTGGTGGATTGACAACTGGTGTTCAACTTGTCACACCCAGGTGAACTGAACGAGTGGGGTTCTGGGTGTGGGAGGCTCACCTGAGGATTGTTGCCAGTGGCATAAGAGGTAGAACTGGAGAAGAGTAAGAGAAGCTATGGGGAGCTGTTGGTTTTCCTGGTGGTGCTTGTCATACTGACTCTCCTAATGAACTGTGCTGCTTTCATTGTCAAAGGAGCTTGGGACCTGTTGTCACTGAGAATGGTTATGGTTAACTTTGGGGGAGCTCTGGTTCTGATGGTGCACTGTTCACTCTCCTGGAGAAGCTTGTCGCATTCACTTTCCTGATATAAACTTGCCTGTTCACTCATTGGAGCTCAGGGCCTCCTCACTGAGGATGGCTGTGGTAATTTTTGGAGGAGCTCTGGTCCTTGCTTTCTGGCTCCAGTGCAGATCCCTCAGCTGCTAGCACAAATCCTTCAGCCCACTGCCATAGACTTTCTAGCATTCACTATTGACCTTTGGGCCTTTCCAGTGCAGATCTGCGAAAGATGCCTGCATATGATGTTGTCATGAGTTCTTGGCCTCCAGTTGGCCTCACAGGGAACATTGTTATGGGCTCGAGGTCTTCAGCTGGACTTGAGTGGGACATTGCCATGGTGTCCAGGCCCTCAGCTGGGTTCTATAGTCTTCACTGTGTGGATAGATTTCCTGTACTCTCTTTGTACATGATTCTGGGTGACTATTATAAAATAATTTTATAATTAAGTGTCCCATATTCTGTTATTGTTCACCTTGAAAAACTCAGACTATTATTAATGTAGTATAGAAATAAAGAAAACAAAGACAAATGGATGAAGAGATAGAAAACCAGAAAAGAAGTAGAATCTCAAAAATGAAACCAGACCAGTATTCTAGAATTTTAAAATATCACAACTAATCGAACTGAGAAGTGAAGAAAAAATTAGCTAACTCAGATTTGTTTCAGCAAAGTGGAGAACTAAGTTTTTTCAAAAACAGTTACTATACATGTGAGATGCTGCTAATACATGATGAATTGTAGTACCAAAAGGGGAGAAATTAGAGTGGTAAGAGGTAGTATGTGAAGCACCCAGTGATCAGGAAGGTTGCAAAGTTGACGAAAAGCACAAAAAAAAAAAAAAAAAAAAAAAAAAAAAAAAAAAAAAATATATATATATATATATATATATATATATATATATATATATATATAGTGCATCCACAAGTAACCAGCAAACCAGTGAAAGGCGCATGGAAGAGAAACCCCCAAAGTGAAGTAGGAGGAAAAACAGGTCATTTTCAGAACAATAATAGCATTGGCTGAAGAGAGAAGAAAAATTTCAAAATAAAGAATTATAAAGAGCCGAAAACTAAAACTACTGCTTTATAACTATAGTCTTATGAAATGAAAATGAAATAGACTTTCTTTCTCTGAAAAACAAACAATTCTTCACTAGCAGACATTTTCTGTAGAAAAAAATCACAGAAAATACTTCAGGATAATGACAGTCCCAGATGTAAGTATATAATTGTGGAAAGGAATAAAGGGCTCTAGTGAAACACGTACGAGGGCAGCTATGAAGTCAGGCTGCCTGTGCCCACTCTGTACGCGTTGCTTTCCATTCCTGCTTTCTTTTCTCTGTTCCCTCATCCCAGTTGCCCTTCACTTTTTCATCAGCTTTGTGTGTCTAGGTCTGGTAAGCTGAACAACTAATTTGAAGACAATGTTATGCAATGTCACAATCATTGTTGAATTCCTATCATTTGTTTAGTGAAATTCCGTATCATTTCTAACATCCTTTTATTAACTTGTTTGTTTTCTTTAAAAAATTTTTTAAAGGAGGGACAAAGAATACAAATATAATTGAGCCAAGTGAAAAGATTATTAATAATACAATAGAATTAAGCCCAAGTATGTAGTAATTATTTTAATGGTAACTGGAATAATTTGTTCAAAGTCAGAGTATTAAAATAAAAATATCTAACTGTATCATTTCCAAGACATCCACTAACCATAAGCGCAAAGATAAAGACAAGTGAAAATAAGAGAATGATAAGAAACGTACCCTCCCGCCATATATAACACACATAATCAGAAAATACAAGGAAAATAATCTGAAAAGCAAAGGTAATTAGAGATTAAGCTTTATTTTGTTCTTCAACAACTTTTACATACATATAATTCACTTATTTAAATGCATAATCAGTGCTGTTACTGAAGATGCAACCACAAAAGCAAACAACTTTGAGTCATCTTAATTACTTCAAAGAGAAACCCTGCAAGCTGTAGGTAACATCTACAGATCCAGAGTTTTGCCATCAGTTCTAAATCATTATACGTTCTTTTTAGTATACAAGCTTTATTGAACTGAGGAAAGTCCCATCTATTTTTAGTTTCTTAAATGGTATTTTTAGGATGAGAGGTTGTTGGAAGTTCTTCATATGATCTGTGCCAATCTATTGAGATGATGGTGTATTTTTTGACTAGTTTTCTATTGTTATAATGCATTGTGTTAGTTGCTTTTTGGATGTTAAGCCAATCTCGCATCCCTCTGAGTGCCTTGTGTTCAGATGTGTAAGCGACATTGATCAATCGATGTCTTTTCTTGTAATATCTTGATTTAGCTTTGATATCAGGACAATACTGTCCTCAAAAAGTAGGATGAGAAATATTCTTTTTTGCCTGTTTTTTAGAAGATATTGTGAGGATTGATGCTAATCCTTATGTAAGTGTTTGGTTAAGTTCCGAAGTGAAGTTAGTTGGCCATGAACTTCTGATAGGTAGTTTTGTTGTTTTGTTCCTAAATTACCACTTCAGTCTAATTCCTTGTTATATAAAAATCTCAGGCTATTTCTTCTAGTCAGTTTCAGTAATTACATGTGGTAGGAATATTTTCCTATCTATCTATCTATCTATCTATCTATCTATCTATCTATCTATCTATCTATCTATCATCTGTCATCTATAAAACAGGGTCTCACTACACAGCTTGGACTCATACTGATCCTCCTGTTTTCGGGCCCCAAGAGCTGGGCTTACAGGCATGTGCCGCCACACTCAGTCTTTAATTATTTTTTATTTTTAAAAAAGAATAAGAAAAAATAAATAAAAACATTAGAAATGATACAGAATTTCACTAAGCAAGATGATAGAAATTCAATGATGGCTGTTAATTGCCTATTGTTGTCTTCAAATTAGTTTAGATTATCAGAGATAAGCATGCAAAATTGGTCAAAAATTAAAAGGAGAGAAAAGAAATTAAACATTAACTGCTCCTTTGAATAGACAGGCAAAAATCAGCAGAAAAATTATCCACACTGTCCTGTATAAATGCATATATATTTCTTCCTTCTTTCCTTTCTCCTTTCTCTCGTCTATCTTGTTCCTTCCTTTGGAACAATTTCTTTCCCTTTTACAGTATCTATTGTACTTTTCAGATTTTATTTACTGTTTCAGGTACTTACACTAGCAAGACAGTGCAATGCTTACACATATGGGTCTGATTTATTTCACTTATGAATACAGTCTCTATTTGCATCCATTTACCTATAAAAGCCTTGAATTTATCTTTTCTTATAGCTAAGCAATGCTTCTTTGTATAAAAACATCACTAGGAATATTTTCATTTAGAGAATGGACAGTTGCATTATTTTTAATCCAACTTCACAACCTCCTCTTTTATTTAATCCATTCACAGTTAGTATTATAGTTGCTATGGTTGAATTTATGCTTGCCATCTTATATTTTGTTTACTATGTGTCTCTCTTGTCCCATCTGTGTTTCTATAACAGAATAGCTGAGACTTGCTCATTCATCAAGAATATAGATTTTTTTCTCTTGTAGTACAGAGATGAAAAGTGCAATGCAGAGGGGTTTACAACTCTTTGGGTCATTTTCACTCTGTCCTTATGTGGCAAAGGTGAAGGGTAAAGAAGTGCATGCTTGTCCACACGCTCAGGAGATGATGGGGTCCAAACTCATTTTTATAGCAATTTCACTCTTGGGCTGGTGAACTTGCTCCCGTAGTGACAGCACCAGTCCACTCAGGGGAGCATAGCCCTAGGGCCCCGAGCAGTCTTTCAAGGTCTCACCTCTCCCTGTTGTTAAGTTTGTAACACATGAACTGTGGGGGTCCCAATAAGGTCTCAGCGATACCGCATATCAGTTTTGGCCTACATATGATGTTTGTCCTTTACTGCTTTCTTTTATGTTAGTTGAGGCCTTCAGTGCCTGCTAAGATGCACCCACTTGTTCTCTTTGCATTTATCTCACATGGAGTTCATTGAGTTCACTTTGTAAGTAAGCTACTGTGTTCCAGTAACTGCAGGGACTTTTATGCAATAAATCTCTGAGTATTTTCTCCTCCTTATTGCTTTTTGGTGCTCAGTCAGTGCTCTGTGGTGTTCTGGGTTCCGCTGAGGTTCTGCTTGCTTTGTTCATTCTTTCTGTTGTTCAACTGGGCTGATCTCTATGCTCTATCTGTACTGTCACCATTTCGGCCATTTCATATCTATTGTCAGTCCTCTCTAAGGAAATTGTTTCTGTTGTACTCTTTAACTGCATAAGAAGATTAGTTTTTACAATTTGCATTAATATTATATCTTAATATTGATTACTGGCATACTATTTTATAATATACAAAATATTATGTTTATATATTAATATATTATTTTATGTCTGTAAAGTATCTATTGATAATGTTGCCATGAACTCATCACCACTGGAGAATCGAGCAGCACTCAGAGAGGTGGATGGAAACAGTGTATTACACCAGGAACTCAGAGGAACTAGGTGCCCCTGTTGTCTTGTGCTGTTTCTTTACATAGAGGATTCAGGCTGGAAAAAAACAAGTCAAGGAAGGGTTAGATGGTCATCGTGTGCTAGTAGGCCATCTCTGTCTTAAGTTTCTGTTTCCCAAAATTCCGTTCTCCTCACCATGTTCCCCCTTTGCTGCCCTATCCTGTAAGGTATCACCATTCCCCAGGGGGATATGGGGGTGGAAGACTGTGCCCCAGTGAGTGGCCTTCCTAGGGACTGTGGTCTGTAAGTCTCACTATGGTGCCCTGTTGCCACAAGTGACAGGATGGTCAGCAGTATTCGCACTAGGGACAGGAGTGGTGCTGTCCATTGTCCTGGGATCCAGCCTCTGCCTTCTCCTAGTTCTTCCTTTTTCTGTTGGATCCTGTTCCTCAATTACCTTACCTTGTGGTGCCCACCCCTGACTGGTTCACAGAATAGCAGTCTTTTCCTAGGAGGATGCACATACCACTCTTCTCCAGGGTGAGAAAGTCTAGGCTATATCTATTTTTTAGGGTTGCTGCTGCCAGTGAATTAATCTGGACTTGGAGAGAGAATAGCAAGCTGGCCACCCAGTCCATGTCATTGTTTAGTTCCTGGGACAGTCAATAAGATTCTTCCTAAACTGACCACAACTCTGTTGGCTATTCCTGAGTCAATTAAAACTGACGCTAGTGAAGTTCTTTTCCTGTCTGAGTTGCTGCCAGGCTGCAGGACCACCTCCATCTCATGACCTGAGAGGTGCAGATTTTAGTGAGAAAATTCTAAACACCTATGCCCACCCAGTTCACCTATGTACAACAATACACCGTGTCCTCACATGGGTAGAATACCCAAGGGGAAGCACTGGGCTGCATTATTTGACAGCCTCTGATTGTGGGAACAGACTGAGTAATGTGTGGATCCACAGGACTCATTCCTTGGACCAGTATGGGGGCTATGAAGATACTTGCATTGGACCTTGAGCTGTTCAAGGGGACCCCAATGGCTGTAGTTCCCATCATGTGCTCATGTGCTCGCATATAGTTCTAGGGGTTTCTTAGGAGGTTCCAGTTGGCTGGACTTGGGTTCCGATGAGGGGCAGGCACAGTCAACAGAAGTGGGATATTGCACTGTAAAGCAAACTACAGGTGGTGTTTAGGAGCCTATATATCAGTGGGATGGGGTGGTGAACTAGGTCAGTGGATATAAACTGGACAAATCTATGCTGGTAAGGTCATTGTTCTTATCCCAAATTTGGTGAGAGTGGTCTTTAGGGTATAATTTATATGCTCCACTTTCCCTGAACTCTGAGGCCCACAGGATGTGTGGATATTCCATCTGATCTTCAACAGATCTGCAAGAGTCTGTTATTTCTGCTATAAACATCTGCCCATTGTTACTCCTGATAGTGAGGGGCAGCCAACACTGGGGAATGATTTCTCACTCCAAGACCTTGGTTACTTCTTGGGCTTTTTCTCTCCATGTGGATATAGCTTTCACCAAGCCCTAGTATGTATGAATAAGGACCAGTAGGTATTTGTAGCCATGGTGTGGCTGGATCTCTGTGCATTCTACTTCCAGGTCTTCAAAGGGAGAGGTGCTAGTGTGTGGCATTCCCTAGCAGGCTTTGCCCATTGGAGAGAGTTGTACTGGGCACAGGCTTGAAATTGATTACTTATAGTGGTACAGAGACAGTAACCTGGGGATGTATGAAATCAGCTTCACAGGGTCAGCAAAGCTGTCTTTTTCCCTAGATGCCCTTCCCACCAGGCTTGTATCTCTTCATGCATTGGTAGGAGGTCATCTACATATTGGAGCAGAACAGAGACCTGGGCTCTATTCAGATTCAGCTCCAGTGAGATTAGGTCCAGAATCTCAGGCTCCAATTGAGATCTATTGCATTTCTTGTGGGAGATTCCTCTGGGCATTGGGGCATTTTATACACTTCTTCTAGTGTCTTACTTACTTTCAGTAGGCACACTGATCTCAATATATGGGGGTCTGTGGAAGACTACCTGGGAAGGACTCCTGAGGGAGGACTACCTGGGAAACTCCCCTTGAAAGATGAGCAGTTATCTCCATTTTGGTTGAGCCCGACCTTATTTCTAAGTCCTGATATGCACAAAGCTGGCTAGGGCTTTTCCTTATTCTTTAAATTGGCTTTGAGTAATGTATATTTATCTAGCCAAGGTGCTGGTGGTAGTCTTCAAAGATGGCAGGCATGCTTTCCCAGAACCCCCACCTGCTGCTCCCTAGTGTGAGCTGGCTAAAGACTGGATAGAGAGCCAGTGTTCCACACTGTTAGTAGGGATTGAGCCTCGAGACAGAGGCTATGACTTCCTGGGACTTGAAAAACTACACATTAGAGCTGAAGCACCAACCCCAAAACATTACATACTGTCTCAGTTGTGTAATGTAGATCATTCTTTTTGCACACCCTTTTCCCTGCATATTGCAGAGGTGAATGAAGGCCTCCTACCTAGCTCAGCTCATAGCAGTCACCTACTTCCTACTATTCTCAGAGTCACTCGTCTTCAAGCCACTCTTCCTTCATGAATGAATAAAACTTGGGTTTGACCTGGGATCAAGGCCTTTGTTCTGGACAGCCATCACATGGCTGCACTTAGGACCCCTTGGCTCCCCATTACTGCAAATATACTTTAGTGTCTTATTCCCCTCATGGTTTACACTGGGTATGGTAGTTGGAATTAATTCAATGTAATTCTAATCACTTCTACATTACAAATATAAACTTCCTCGACTGGGATGAGGATCAGGAAAGGCTCTGTAGAGGGGTCTTCTTTTCCTCCCTTGTGTGCTGGCCCTGCTGTCTGGGTGGGATCTAGACTCCCAATATGGAGGCAAGAAGGGAAACTTTATTTTAAATGTTTTTCATCCTCTCTCTGAGCTTCTTGTTCCTGATTGACAAGGAGCTGAGTGGCATTCATCCCAGTGAAGCCCTCAAGATTTTGGAGTTTCCTGCAGATATCAAGAGTAAATTAGGCAACAAAAGCAGTGCTCAGGGGCTGGGGAGATTGCTCAGTAGAATAAGTGCTTCCTTGTCAAGCACAAGGGTCTGAGTTCAATACCGGGTTCTGCCAAAAATATTTTTAAAAAAGCACCAACATGCATTGATTTTGGGTGTCCTCAGCATCAAAAGGGGTGAAGATATGAAATATCTCACAGAACTAGTTGTATAAGTTTCTGAGCAATTTCTCTGATTTCTGTGCTATTGAGATGAACTTTGGCATGTTGGTGGGCTCCTTGGCTCCTTCTTGGACTTTGCTGAGGGGTAATGCCCATATTGTAGGATGGCAGCTCTTGCCCTTCTAAATTTCAGACCCATTATTGCTTGTTTTGGGGGGCTGCATCTCTCTCTCAAGCCTCAGGGTCCAGTATCCCAGCTGCAACCTGAGTCTGGTGCCATTCTCTCTCCTGGGTTAGAACCTTGTGCCTTTCTTTGATGTTGAACAGGACTAAGAGCAACTCCTGGAAACTGTCCTGGGTGGGTTGGTGGTCTGGAAGATGGATTCTATGTGGTTGGTAAGTGCTTAAGGCTACTCTGAGTAGGATGCATGTGGTGCTTCCAGGTCAGAAGGTCTGCTGCTGAAGGACTTGCAATAAACCATGACCTGGCCAGGGTGCTTCGTTCTGTCATCCCCCACCCATGCAGGTCCCTGAGACTCATTTCAGGGGCATCTGGAGGGCCAGTGACTCTGATGAACATTTCCATTGGGCAAGGGCCTCATCCCAGCAGTTAGGTTCTTCAAGGGCAGTGGTGGTGGCAGGATGAGGGAGGCCTGGCTGAGGGCAAGGATCTGACGATGGAGGACTGCTTGGGAGGGTCAGCAGTGGAGGCATGGAAGAGTGTTGGGACATATGGGGGGCTGGACTTCTTCATCAAAAGATCCTCAGTGGGGCCAATGAGGTGGCTCAGTGGAATAAGCTCTTCCTTGGCAAGTGCAAGGGCCTGAGTTCAATCCCAGGTTCTGCCAAAAATAAAAAAAAAAGATCCCTGGTAAATTGGCTTCTTTTGCCCCTTTGAGGTTTGCTCTGGGCCTTGGGCAACAAAGACCCTGTTCTGTCCCTTCCTGTGCACACAGAATCAGGCCTATCCTGGGAAGGTTTGTGGGTCTCCAACAGAAGTCAATATACAGGAATGGCCTGGGCTTCCTTATGACTACTCTCTAAATTGCTCCAACTATGTGGACATCCAGGGTCCTGTCGGGAGACCACGACCTTGAGGCAAGGCCAGCATACCTCTCAAAGGGTCTGCATTTGGGTTGGTTTTAATTTATCACCATACTCAGCATCAAATCCCTTCTTGAAATTTTTATCATGTAGTTGAGGACAGTTAGTTTGCTCTGTGTAGTGTCCACATTTGAAATTTTCTACCCTGTATGACATCACCACAGACAAGAGTGAGAGTCCCTAAGCGAGTCTACTTAGGTGCCTGCCTGGCCAAGTCCCTAACAGAAAGACAAGCATGCCTTGGTCGAAGTGTGCCTATCAGGCCTGCTCAGTCCTTATGATGAGGGATGATTCACCATTCTTCCATAAGATATCAGCACAGAAATGCAGGTTAGGGTCCCCAGAACTCCTCAGCTTCAGCATGGAGCCACAAATATGTCCACACTCACATCAGAGGTTAAAACAGCCTTCCTTTCCATCCACAGATTGACTTCCCAGGCCAGAAAGCAGAGGTTATGGTGGATCAGGAACCACCTAAGCAGCACTCAAAGGGGGGAAGGGAACCAGTTTATTACACCAGTGGATGCAGCAGACCTAGGCACCCCAAAGCCTGAGCCCTGAGTACCTCTTGTTATTTCTTCACATGTTCTCATTTTTAGGTAAGAACATGTAGGTTGAGTTACAAACCATGACCTGGCCAGGATGCTTATCTCTGGAGGAACCGAGAAACAGCTTCTGGAGGAAACTGAAGGAACAGTTTCTGAAGTCCCCATTTGGTATTTGTTCTGGCCCTGGGGATTATTCTTAGCTCTTTTATTCTCTATTTCTCTCCTTCAAACTAGCTGGTCTGCAACAGAGGATATGTCTTCTCCAAATAACCAAAATTCCCTCCCATCATTTCTCACCAAAATCTTCAGTGTTCCAAAAGTAGAAGGGGGCATGGTCAGTTAGCTGTTTTGAGCTAGTGGACCATTTGGCCTTAAACTGTGGTTTCCCACAGTTCTGGTCTTCTCATCAATACTTCTGTGTAGTATAACATTATAAAATGCAATGCCTTCCCTTATTTCTTTACCATTGCTTTCCTTTAGCTCTGTGAAGATATTTAAAATTGCTCATTTCAAATTCTTTTCTGTTAAATTTAGTTATCAGTCAACTATTTTTTCCCATAGTCATATTATAGACAGCTAAGTTAAATAAAAATTCATGTACATGGACTGGGCTCTCAAGATTGAAAATCAACAGTAAAAATAAAGACATCAGAATTGTGGCTGGAGGCCTACCTGCAGAAGACCGAGCACTGAAGCAAGGACACGGGGGCGGGGCCTGCATGCCTCTTCAGGAGTGGGAATTACCTTGAGATTATATGTAATTGGCACCACCCAGTTCAGGAAGCCTGAAGATTGGCATCAGTCACCCAGTAGGGTGACCAGAGCACAGTCTCCCCAAGATCTGGTGTCCTTTCCATTTACCCTTGCTATATGTCTGGCTTTCTCTACTGGATAAAGATCAGTTAAGCATTTATACTTGTCATCCTATAGATTGATTACAGTTTGACCCATGTGTGCCCATATTGTGACTTTGCTGTGTAAGTTACCCCCGACGAAAGGTGTTGGTGGCTAGCACTTGGCAGTTATTTTCCCATGACTGCTAAAATCATCTATTTCAACCTCAACAACATGAAGTTAGACCCCCATGATGACCTTGGAGAGTCAATTCTTTAGCCCTGAGCAAAGCCAGCACGCGATGACAGTGGTGTAGGCAGGCTCTGTTCTTTCAGTCTCAGACCACATATAGCCATTGAACTCCATTAAGTGCTTGCTTTCCCTGCTGTTGTCAACAATGTCCTGCAGCACATATTAACTCACAAGTTCAGCAAAACAATTTCCAGCTCAGAAGGTCTGGTGCTGAAGGACTGGTAATAAACCATGACCTGACCAGGATGCTTGTCTCTGGAGGAACTGAGAAACAGCTTCTGGAGGAAACTGAAGGAACAGTTTCTGAAGTCCCCATTTGGTATTTGTTCTGGCCCTGGGGGATTATTCTTAGCTCTTTTATTCTCCATTTCTCTTCTTCAAACTAGCTGGTCTGCAGCAGAGGATATGTCTTCACCAAATAACCAAAATTCCCTCCCATCATTTTTCACCAAAATCTTCAGTGTTCCTGAGGAAGACGTGGCATTCATCTCCATGCTCTATTTAAGTGAGCTCAGCTCCTTTGAGAAATTAGGAGCTATACTTCTCAGGCCTGCTTCTCCTGGTAGGCCAGATCAGTTGTTGGGTCTCACGAGGTGTTGTTCTCTGAGCACCATCCCCGCTGGGGCCAAATGCTTGGAAGTGGGAGGTGGCAGCCTGAACCTGGCATTCAGAAACAAAAAAGAAAACTAGAACATCTCTAATGGGAGAAGTCTTAAAAATATAATTCTAAGTGATATGTATCTCAATGAAAAAGTAACAGAATAGAAATGAAAGAATGTTCTAACCTGAGTAGAAATGAAGATATGACATATCAAAAATATGCTATGTACCTAAGTCATGCCTGGAGGAAAGTTAATTGCATGTCCTCATATATATAAAATAAAGTGTAAAAATCAATTCTTTAATCATTGTCTTCAGGATGTAAAGAAGAGATTAAATCTTAAAAGTAAGGAGAAAGACCCTCCCAAGCCCACAGATTCTGCAAGTGTTTGGAAGAATTTCTGCGCTCTCATGAGCCCAATGGAACTCTGTGGACCAAGTCCAGGCGAGACCTTTCACATTTCACTGTGCTATTGGGAACCCTTCACCCCTCCAGATACAGCCCAAGCCTGCCTTCTGAATGGAAACTTCCACCACATTCTTGGGACTCCTCCAGACCCGCCCAGGACCAGGGCTGGAGAGTATGTGGGAGAACTTCTGAGCTCTCCTGTGCCCCCAGACTCCTCTAGACCCAGCCCAGGCCTGGCATACAGGCCAGGAGATAAAACTCTGCAGCTTAAGTCCCTGCAGAGACACTAGGGGCAAAACTACTCAGCTAATCCAGGAGCAGAACATCTTGCCAGAGGGACACAACAAGTTCACCTCCAAGGGCTGCAGCAGGAAGGACTTGAGCACAGTAGCCAGACCCAAGCCAAGCACAACGGGATGAACTCAAACTTAGTAGATCTGCACTCGAATTTTAGTAAGTGCTAAGGTTATAACTGCACCAAAACTCTACACCAAAGGTCATAGGACAGTGCTATATGAAGTGACAGAGAGAAGGAGCAAAATGCAATCTCAGGTCCTGAGCCTATTCAGAACAAGTGCAAAGGACACTAACACAGCTGAAATGTCTGAATTAATAGTGTCTGAAGTAAACAACAGCAGAAAGGTATAGAGCAACTCAGATCAGAATTAATCTCTGAAATAAAAAAGAAATCCATGAATTAATACAGTCTGAAGTAAAGAATCAAATGCAGAAACAGAGGAAATCAGATCACAAATGATCTCTGATGTAAACTAATAACTGCTTCTCAAGAAGACACTGATATATTTATACACACTAGATGGGTAAGACAATGATCCTGAGAAACATCAGGAGATTTTTGAAACTAGCAGTTAAGGGGTAGGATTCTCACCCTGACCAACTATATGTGCTGATACCTGTGAACCAAGCACCTGCACTGAATTTAACAAAGTGTGATAGAAGGGTCACGCTTCAAATGCCTGCCATTCTGGTCTTCTAAATATGTACTTCTTGTCATGACATACCAGCTATACTGCCCTTTTTTAAAGGGTAATAAATGAAAAATAAGATGAAAAATGTCACAAGACAGTCCTGCTACAATACTACTATGCTGTATATGGATGGATTTCTAAATATCGATGTAAATATATGTAAGTGTTCATTCCTATTTAAATTTTTTTTTCTTCTTCTTCATATTCAGTATGGACTTAGAGTTTAGTATCTCAATACTTGATGGAAAATACATGCTCCATGTTATGCCTATGATGTCTGATATTTAGACAAATTGTGTGGGTAAACCAAACTGCACATGTTGCAGGGTAATAATAAGCTTCTCTTTTGGGGGTTTAACAACCTAAGTTTGTAGATCAAAAATTGGAGGAAAAAAAAGGCTGCCAGGTCAGCCAGCATTTTGGCCCTAGACTTTCAGGGTCAGGACATAGGAGAACCTGTACTGTAACATCATGAAACTCAGTTTTGCCCCAAATTTTCTCAGAAACAAAAAAAAAAACATAATTTCCTGTATGGCTCATGCAAGGAATCCATCACTTTTCTAATCTCTGTTTTCTTATCAGTGTCTTCTTTTTTTTATCTTTTTTTCTTGTTTATTTTATTTTATTAGCACATTTGCTATACATAATGATTACATTCATAGTGTTGGATGGTACATGCACATACCACATTTTAGTTTTTTTTCTTCTTTTTCCCCTCATTTTGTCCCTTCCTACTTGTTTTTAAATTTATTTATTTATTTTTTAACTTGAGGAGTGAAAATTAGAAGTAAAACCAAACAGAAAAAATGACATAAACAGGGTAATATACAATAATACATATGCTACAGATTTTCAAAACATGGATAGCTAATTATATATATATATTTTTTTAAAATAAAACAATCCAACACAAATCAGCAGTCCACAATAGAAGTGGGTTATCCACAGAAGCTGTTGATTTGAGCCATTCACATCTCAGTATATTAATATGACTACTTTTTATACCTTCATTTTTATACTTTTCTGCTGGATGCTTAAGACAGAGTTAAAGCAACACCTATATAACAAGAAATGTAACTTTTGTATCAGATAAAGTAAGTTAAGTACCCTCCATGTTTATCCTGTAACCCCATACCATACTCTGTAGATCCTTTGTCAGTGTCAGCCATGTGGATGAGTCATGGCCTTTGCTTGACCAATTTGCTCTCTGTGGAAGCCTGAGAGAAAGTTTTCTCTCCATGTGATTCTCCTTAGGCACACTATACATCATCAATCACTTTCTCTGTGGCCCCATAATCTCCTTGATCCCTCCTTGATTTGTTTTTAAATTTATTTATTTATTTTTTAACTTGAGGAGTGAAAATTAGAAGTAAAACCAAACAGAAAAAAATGACATAAACAGGGTAATATACAATAATACATATGTTACAGATTTTCAAAACATGGATAGCTAATTATATATATATATATATATATATATATATATATATATTTTTTTTTTTTAATAAAACAGTCCAACACAAATCAGCAGTCCACAATAGAAACAGGGTCAAAGAGATACAGAGGAACTTAAAATTTCAATCACAACCCTGCAAAACCATTTGTTTTGTTTGTTGTTTTGCATTATTGTTTTATGCTTTTATTATTATTATTATTATTATTATTATTATTATTATTATTTTGCAAAACCAAGGATTGAACTCAGTCCTTGCACATGCTAGG